>QGOI01001267.1:0-12402 GCA_003313885.1 Boletus sp. MG55 | reverse complement strand
CTAATTAAATGTGACTCTGACTTGACTGATGGATTTTATGTCCTGATAGACTTGTGTCAGTAAGTACTTATCTGACTAACTAATTTGGTCTGGGACACTGCTGACCTGATATTTCTGATATGACTGATGTCAGTCATTTCAGACACTATCAGTTACTGTCAGTTTAGTCAGGAAAATTGCCAAGTTCCTGATGCATGGAGCGACACATGCTGTGTCAACCAGGCGGACAAGGGGGTGCAGCAGGAGTCGGTGGTTGCCATGTTCAGGTGGTATCGTGGGTCATCCCTCACAGTTGTGCACCTCCTCGGTGTGTTCTCAGAGTCACAGGAATTTGGTTGCCTATGGAGGAGTATCTGGAACACTCGTGGGTGGACTTACCAGGAATACATTGCTTCCGAGATTGTCCAGTTCTACACTGAGGATTGGAAGCCATACCTCGGTTTGGACATGTTCAACCACAAGGAATCACCCACTATCCTTTTGGAGATGGAACAAGCGATGAACTTTGCCACACAGGAATTGACAACGCTTCAACCAGGCTTAGACAGTGTACAGGAGAAGCTCTACTTGGCCTCGACATGTCAAACAACACAAGAGGAAGACATTGCTTACTCGTTGTTCAGAATCTTCAATGTTGCTATCCCTGTCATCTATGGTGAAGGCAACCAGGCAGTTGGTCGTCTCCTGGAGCATGTCCTGATGGGCTCCGGAGACGTGACTGTTCTTGCTTGGACTGGGACTGCTGGCAGTTACAATAGCTCCCTTCCTGTGGACCTCACCGTTTACAACCAAATCGTGCCGCAGCATGTGCCACAGCCCATCGAGATGGTTGAGATGGACGACGTAGTGATGGCATTGCGTTCTTCCTTGCCTGACCTCTCGCTGGCAGTGCTGTTGCATAGCCGTCTCAACGAACTTCCCTCCCCATCCGTTGCTGCCAGTCGATTATGACTTCCCTGCATTGCTTTCTCAATCACCAAACTCAATGATGCCTCATACTCAGTTTCCGGTTCGGACTTGCGTGTGTACCGTGTGATGACATGTGCACTTGGGGAGGTAGAGGTCAAGACCACACATGATTTATCTGGGATGAAGGGCCTCCTCCTGGTCCATCCCTGGATCAGCCCCTTGCTCGACCAGGAGTTCCCGCATGGTGTGGCCGAATTGGACGATACTACATGTGCACTGCGTCTCGTCGCTCGTTTGAGGCAGCCATTCGGTGGGCTGTTGCTCTCACCGCAGTCGCGGGTGCAATACCGGCGAGTTGCTACGGACAGTTTGATCATAGTTCAGGTTCGGGAGGAGTTGTCATTGACTGAATTGATCAACGGGATTCGGACGGTCGACATACAATATGTCACAAATTTCCGTAAGCCATGCCAAGGCATTGGCATGACTTTTAAGGGACAAATTTCCACCCCCCCATTTTTAGACATGACAATGACACCCGAGTTTCATGATCACGTCATCATCAGCATCCATGGGGCCGTTACAAGGCCATTATCACCATCGCTTATTTCATCATCATTACTGATAATGATATACCGTAATAAGATATTGTCATGGCAAAAAATTTCCATTATAGTGCATTGTCATGGTGAACCCGACCTGCAAACGAGACTCCATCATTACAATGGACCTCTTCTTCTGAGGATGGCACCGAGACCATTTTAATCCTTCTGCTCTCAATTGTAATGCATGTTTTAAGTCATTAAATGTATAATATTGGAGCTATCGACGGGAATACAATATGCTAATCAAATCCCTAGCAAACTCGAGCACTGAGCAGCTCACACTAGCACAAGAGAGATGGGCATGTATTGGTCATGAATTCAGAAGAAACTTACACATTAATACAGGATGAAAGCAGCATCAGTGGCGGCCAAGACATTGGCAGTAACAAGGTTGCATTTGTCTGGGACAGCGCTTGGTAACAACCTGGAATAGAATAGGGATGTGAGGAAAGGCACGACAAGCACAGTAACTATTGACAAGGACACACCATTGACAGTGCTAGCCATTGACAACAAAACAGTAGGTTCATGGAGGGAGTATAATGAGACGGTGTGAACATCCATTGGAAGGTGGGCTTCATTGACACAGGTAGCTTTTCCGGCACCTTGTCACCAATGACATTGACGACAGAGGTCTGTCAATGACCAGCGACAATATTAGATTAGTCCAATTAAAAGGGATCAGCATCATCGCTATTGAATGAAAGCAGAGCATCAGAGAGACTCACATTGACGAGGCTGCTTGACGTTGACGAGGTTGTTGTTGCTGCCACAGTGGCTAGTGTTCATGTCAATGGTGCTGGTACGAAGTCAAGTTATGAAAATTAGCTGAGCGTGGTTTGAACGTGTCCTTTAAATACTAATGGATTTTAATTATGGTCTTATCTTTTTTAGGCAATGTTAAGTATTATAATGATATGGTAATATGTATTAATAACTATGTTAATGACTTGGACTACGTCGACGTCTATTACATTAATGCACCTCTATGTACTTCGCTCAGCTACGGGTGGGAGTGATTCATATTGTATAATTCATCATGGTTCAAGCGGCTGAAGCGGACTGCCTTGGGGACGAAGATGCGGGCACCTTTCTTGAATTTAAACTTCACAAACTAATACTAATAATCTGCGAAACACCAATACCTCGTTAACGCTCTGAATCGACCTAGGTTAAGACTGTAATATGTTGTAGATATGAAGCAGGGTGATATTACCCACATGCGGAGTTGCTAAACCTCATTCTCATCACCTGTTGGGGCCTCGTCCGAAGTTGTCAATGTTATGTAATAGTCATCTCCAGGTACTTGATGTGAGTGGTAGCGTGGTTGAGGGAAACCTTGCTGGACTTCTGGTTGGAGATGGGAAGGGCATCCTTGAGTCTGTGGTAGCCGTCACAAAGTTCATCGTGATGCCTCTGCTCAGACTCGATGCGCTGACAGCGGACATCTGTGGCGTTTCCAGTTGTGATTGCGGGCTGGGAATCCTCATCATCCTCATCAGAGTGGTCGTTGCGAGCCTTTCATCTCGGGATCTTGGGTGCCGAACAAGTAGCTGAAGCAGCGATGAAGTTGAAGCGATGAGAGCGAGGAATAAAGGCGTATGGGACGCTGTGTACCAAAGAGGGCGAGTGTGTGCCACTGCCGCGGCTGCGCCTGCCAGAAGTAAGACCATCGGAGGAAATCTTGCCACCGCTGAGGTTGTAGATGGTAGGGGGAGAGATGCCATTGTCAGGAGGGAGGGAGGTAGGGACGACTGGGGGAGGTGGTGGTGTAGTTGGTGGACAGGGTGTAATATAATATGAGTACTCTCTGATTGTGTTTGTCAGGTTGAGAGGGTTGAAGTCAAGACAAGGAGACAAGGAGGAGGAACCAGGCGCTGTGGGAGAAGTGAGATTGGACCATATATGGGAGTGTCAATGAGGGTGACAGAAAACATACAAGCCATGGTTGAGACGCCGTAGGAAGATCGACGGGGGTACTGGAGGTACTCCAGATTGGAGAGGGGGTTGTAAGTGAAGGGGCCACCCATGAAGGTGGGGGATTGCGAGACTACTTGAGGAGGATGGATCCCATGGCATCATATAGATGCAAAGATGAAAGGCGTGAATAAAAAGAACTGGAATACGAGAGGACCTGATATAGCGGTGAGGATTCAGAGGCACCGGTCGGTTGAGACGTGGGTCGAGACTGACGTGAAACAACAAAGAGCAGGCATGGTGTGAAGCTTTCTTTGTTTTGACGGCACCAAGACTCCGGAGGAGGTTGACTAACATTATGCGATGCGCCAGTTCTGCCTTGTCGTCCAATTTAAACCCATCAGTTTCTTGGCCAGTTTCTGGTATTGCGGCGAAGGGAAGGAAGTAGTCGAGGTTCATTCCAAGCATGGCGTATATATAGTCGACGAGTGCCTCCACATCCTGCTTTGAACCCTGATTGAAAGGAACGACAGGCAGTGACACTTTATCCGAGTCGTCAGATACGGGAGTGACTGTATTGATAGAGACCTGGGGTTGAAGGAATTGAGACGAGGAACGACAATTTCGTGTACGCGTGCAGGTTTGCTCTGGACCTTTCCTGAGAGAATTTCAT
Organism: Boletus sp. MG55; assembly: GCA_003313885.1. Taxonomy (NCBI): domain Eukaryota; kingdom Fungi; phylum Basidiomycota; class Agaricomycetes; order Boletales; family Boletaceae; genus Boletus; species Boletus sp. MG55. Next base: position 8,298 of record QGOI01001267.1, on the reverse strand, counting down.
ACAGCACCCTCGAGGCTTTGATGCGGTTCTTCTGATCCTGGCTAATTCCAGGCTGCGATTTCACGACAGTCCATAGCTTAAGAACATCTTCTTGGACTTTCAGAATATCAACAGTGGAAATAAGTATCGCCGCTGGCCATTCCCTTGACGTAGGCCTCCAACTTGCGAACGTTTTCTCGGACAACCTCGGTGTAAACGATGTCGCCTTTCACTGTGACCTCAGTATGGGGAGCGGTGGGGAATGTCACTATGAAACAGAATCAACTACGCGGAAAATAGCACATCTTGCCCACTTGCTCACCATCTTTGTAAACAGGGGGTTGCCCCAGGACCTCTATCGTGTTATCGATGAGCTGCTGACTGAATTGTTTCGCAAGAGCATATGTATCGCCCTTGCTCGGGTCGCAGCGGTTATTATGATATTGGATGTAGGTCAGGAGCTCAGGGTCGGCCCTGTTGAGAAGAGCGATGCAACAGGCAGTAAGTTCTCGGTCGACGGTGGTAAGGCGGCCGTGGATGATGTCATAGTACATAAGCAATGCGTCTTGATGGACCCAATTCCACGATGAGTCGAAGTGATGGGCTTTCAACGGATCAAAGGTGGGTTGTATTCCATCGATGTACATGTCACCATGCTCTCGTGTGATCGAATCGAGCCAAGCCTGGAGTTATGCAGACGCGGCCTTCTCCTTGTCATGAGCAATCTCGCCAGCACAAGAGTTGCGGTTGGGATAACGCATGTAGAGTTCAATGTGTTGAGCAGCAAAGCGGTCTTGTTTGGCTTTGAATTTCAAAAACTCTTCGCTGTTGATCGTGGCGCCTCCTGTCCCACCACCACTGGAACCACCAGAATGTCCACTGGACAAAGATACACCGGAATGCTGAGCATATGCCCCAACAACGGTGTCCAACCATGCCTTGCCCTCAGCTTCAGATGACAGACGCTTGACAGGCTCCATAGTGGTTCCAAATAGAAGAATGCCGTCAGCACACGAGGAGCCCAAACCCCAGGTCTTTGACAAGTAACCCCTGATCACGGAAGCGTTGAGCCCTCCAGGCATCTTTCCACCAATAAGACGCGAGATGAGGCCAGACGTGTATTTACCGAGGGTCCCAGAATGTCCAACGCCTAGAGCAGATCCAAGTTCTTCGAGTGGAAGCTCTTCACCTTTCTCGAGAGTGAATGTAAACTCTAGCTGAAGAATTCACGGCATACATGGCATAGTTGGACCGGTTATGAGCATCGCGTTCGACGGTGCGCTGCATGGTGATGCCATGGTAGAATACGACGTTAACGAGTGCGGAGATATGGCGTCTAAGAATTTCAACTTACCATTGACAGCAATGGAAGCAATTTGTGCAGGGAGTCTGAATCTGATTCAGAATCTTACTCTCCAAGTAAGTGACCGGCGAAGGCACAATCTTTCCAGACGTGATGGATCCACCACGGATCCTAGAGATGTTTCGACGGTCTGGAGCTCACTGGACGAGAAAAGCGATGGTGCTCATCGCGATCGGAAGCAACTTGCGACTTAAAAAAATTTCACACGTCTTAATCCAACAGAAAGATAAGGCATATTATGGACAAATCACAATGATCAGAACAACAAAAACGCAAACCAATCTAAGTCTAAATAACTAAGTTTTAGACTTCTTCCCTGCCACACGTGTGGTACGCTTCTGAGGCTGTGGTCCTGGACCAGGACCGTTGACAGGAGCTGGCCTGGCTACAGGTACATTGCTAATGGATTCAGATGATCTAGACTCAATAGGCAATACCTGCGAAGGGTGTGCTGGAATAGCAGGTGCTGCCCTTCGGGAAGAGACTCGGCGATTTTTGGGAACCTGAGCTATAGCGGCACCGGGGTTACTTACGCTCATTTGAGTGACGTCAGTTGCAAGCTGTGCTACTGCCAATAGCTCAATGCTACTCGTGATTGGATTTGGTCCGACAGGGTGCATCGTCTTGGAAGTCGCATTGACTTCAAAGGAGGAGGCAACACCGCCAGCATCAGAGATGGGGGATGGAGGGGGCGACTTGATGATCATGGGATCCAGGGATTGGGACCGTCCGATTTCCACAGGCCTGGAGACAGGGGATGAAGCAGGTCCGGGAGCTTCTGCAGCAGTTGGGTCATCGTCATCCAATGCGTCCAGCATTTCATCTTCCCAGGTGCGGGGCGCTGGGACAGCATCTTGAGCACTGGAAGACGATGCTGTAGCGTGTGTCTCTCCAAAGACACTGTGATTATAGAAGTCCATTGTATCAACGGCCCACTTGTTGCGTTTGAGCAGCCTCTTGAGGTAGAATTCATAATCTTCGAGATACTTGATCTCGGTCTGTCCACCAACCTGCGAGAGTTCGGGATCGTGTGACAATAGAAAGCGGGCCTAAAGATTCCAACCCATGAGCTGACTTGGAAGCACAGATCACCAAGACAACAAAGCCTCACCATGATCACTGCACTGGCTACCAAGCCCTCAGGGACGCTCAAGATACCCAGTTTCTCCCCCCTTGCCTTTGGGCACCCACGCTTCTGATCTGAGAGAGATGACTTGCCGCACAAGATCGTGCGGATAATCTAATGAAATATTGTCCATCAGTACACTGTTTTAAATGTGAATTCAAGGGGACTCAAGGTTACCGTTGCGAGAAGTTGACTCCTCAGGAAGTCCGTTGCTGATATCTTTTCGGGATCGGCAAACAAGATGGGAGCAAAAGGTGTGTAGTTCCCAACCCCATCCTTCTTCAGCAAGCGTAGGCAGGTCGGGTCGTCCTTCTTGCGGGCAGGTTTGGCGGAAAACAACACAGTATCTAAACCGAAGGGCGCAAAGTATACAGGGGCCATTTCCTTGACAACCTTGAGAATATTCGATCGCTCTTGGTTAAGAGTGCTTGTAAACTAGTAGACAGTTGCTATCAATAGGACGAAATCATGAGAGGGTAGACTGGATGGTACGTACAACAGAGCCAAATTGCTTATATGTCGCCATGGTCTCATGCATATGCTGAGGTATCATGGCATACAGTTCTGCCTGAGCACCATCAACCCTCGACTCTTTCGAGTCCCAGCGAGCTGCACTACGAGGATCTATCGGGGGGATTGGACCAACGGGGAACAGTCCATCAACTACCCAGAAATGATGCAACATTACATATTTCTTGGCCTGCTGCATGATTTGACTGTCAAGGGCATCAGAGCTGTTAAGGATTCAACCACGCTTCTTGGCAGGGATCGATGAGGAAAGCTTGGATAGTTCCTGTTTGGTATGACGAAGCTCTTCGCGTGCTTCAGAGTACGCATGCTGCACAAGGGAAAGTGCCTAGAATCAGGGTTTACGATGAGAGAATCAATACTAGTAAGCAGATGGAGTAGTACTTACCTTGCGTAACTGCTGTACTCCAGCATCAGCAGCAGGGACAATCATCACATGTCGGAATTGGTTATCCTCCTCAGTATACTCAGGGCCAGAGTCCAAGTCGTCGCCATTAAGGTCAAAGTTCTCTACTTCGGAGTCGAAACCGTCAAGCTGATGGGATAGCATCATATGAAAGGACTTTAAAATAGACCAGAGGTAAAGAGAGGAGAGATGGTGCACGACAAAGGATGACGGGCACTTACCTGGAGATTTTATATCCTTTTGAACCTGGGAGAGCGAGTAATCAGACCGTGTATTCCATTTAGAAAGACACCTATGCCCTCTATTACCATCACACAATTCAAAAGTGTAGCGGGGTTCGACGACGACGTAATCAAGAGTAGTGGAGTGTGTCACTTTGAACCTGGTCACGGTATGAACTCGTGTAGTATGACAACAGTCTAAGTCCAGAGCCCATTGACATTACCGCCTTAAGCGTGGCCTCATTTCAACTCTCCTTTTGCAGCGGTTACTGTAAGGGTTCAAGTTGTCAATTAATCACGATGTTCGACCCTATTCATGAGACAAACTGGTGGATCAATGACAAATTAGGGGACAAAGTTTGATATCATCACTTGCCGCACCACGTTCCCTGATACTCCAAGTGTAATATTAGCTCAAAGGATGAAAAGCTAAGTCTGTCTGAGAACGTAACATGTATGGTAATATCATGAGTTCATACGGAGATACATATCTCCGTCGAGGTGGTCGACAACAAGGTATTCATACTGGTGATCGTTATCAGGGACTAGAATGGCACCACGGATGATGGAGCATAATGGAATAAAGGTGCACTGGAGACGGGGAACAAGCTTCACGCACTTGAGTTGGAGATCGCGGTCAATAGAACGGGTGGCGCCAGTCTTGGCGGTGTAGGGATGAACAAAAGCAAGTGCCAAAGTTTGAGCCACATTTGGAATGTTGCACGTGAAGACGAAGAGGAGCCGAGCGAAGGCCGTTTCAGTTTCGGTGTCTTGGAAAAGTACGGAATCGTATCGAGGATGACCGAAAAACAAGGGGTTGCAGCAGAGGTGGTCGGTTGACAGTTTCCAGTCGACATACGACTCGTAACCTACTTTGACATATCGGTGTTCAGTTATCTATTAAGTATAAGTCTCAGAGTGACAAGATGTTACAGTGAATGCGAGAACTTACCTTGAAGTCAGTGGCGAGCGAGATCACGGATTGAATGTCGAAACCATAGGTGTTGAGTGAGCAGTTAAGAAAATCACAGAGTTTCTTGCGGAATTGAGCAAAGGAACGATCAGACCGCTCCTTGCTCTCCACGTCTGCTAGTGTTGTCGGTAGACACTTTGAACCCAGCTTGACATTCCTGCAATCTCCTGGACCAATGACAGGTCCGTTGGCTTCAACGTCCATTTGGTCGACATCTTTGTCTTCCATACTCGAGTCTTCAGTGACATGATCCATGTGCATGCAGATTAATTTCGTCGCAAGTTGGTGGTGGTCAACGTGTAGAACCTTACGTTTTTCATTGTCCTTAGTTATCTGTACAGCAATTAAACAATGTCGTACCTGACCAGCAACATCCTTGCCGTTGGACCGATGCTGATAGGCCTCCTTTAATGGACCATGCATGCCCTCATTCGGGCGGGTGCTGTAATTGCATGCAGCACCTTTGTTGCAGATATCCCGGATGGCATGCTTTGCAAGGTGCGCCTTGGGGAAATCCCAGTTGACTTTGAGGCCTTCGATGGCATGAGGCTTCCAAGCCACTTCAATATATCCCTATACTCGGAGAGAGCTTACATCCGCATACTGGTTCAGAAAATGCAAACTGCAACATACCTTCAAGGCCTTATCAAAAGCCTGTAGTTCTTTCTCAAATGTGCTTAGAGTACGCTCTGTGTGAACATCCAACCTGACGAGGGAATCAAGCCGAAGATAGCTTGCAAGGACTTGGAGGATGCTATATCCCTCAGCAGTAACGTCCTTTTTCAGAACACAGAGAGCGACATAGAAAACTTGCTAAGATTGGAAGTTAATTATCGTCGAATGTCAGCTGGTGCTAACGTGAATAGAACACACCACAGAAAGATCTCGTAGCTTGTTGCCGTCTGCGAAGGAGACAAGAATCACTTCTTGAAAGTGACTGAGACCCCTCCAGCGTGGAAACTCGGCAATACTATAATAATACACCAATGTTTAAATTTAGTGAAAGGGTCCAGGCAGATATCGTCGAGATTGGTATTGATACGTACTATTTCTCTAGAATACCCAGTTCACTGCATCCGAGAAAACTGAGGATTTTCTTTATTTCCGGCCATATATGGCGGCCCCATAGGCCTCCATGGAAAACATGAAGGCAATCAAAGCACATGGCTCAGTGGAGACACATATGGCGAATAAGCCAAAAGATGTTCTAGTCCCAAGAAGCAGATATTACTATTAATACCCATACTTCACATAGGAAACCATGTCAATGTGGTCGACTCACAGAAATCGGGCGTAACCCAAGTTCTTTGAGACGTTCCTCACCCGCAGCTCGGTTTTGTACGCGAAGCTGCATTGCTTCCTCACCTTCATCGTGTGAACGCAGATTAAATACTTGAGATAGGTCATGGAGATGCTCCTTCGGAACTAAGCAGACAGGGCAGGGGCATTTTCCACCACGACCACGAATGAGAGACATCATACACCTACAATACTGTGTGAGTGGGGAAGTGTTGTCAATGACACGGAACTTACTGCTCTTCATAGTCTGCTGAGAGTATTAGTATCACTGGAAATAGCCAACGCACGATCTTGTCGTAGGGCGAAGAGTATGCGTATCCAGTACTTGAATATAGGATAATCTCATCAAGCAATTTGGAGAAAGCTTCATGCCAGACGACGCGTTTGAGGTTCGTGTAGCCAAGCTTTCCCTCTTCCTCAGGATCTCCCTCAACCTGGCCACAGGTGCTTTGTTATGCATTCGTGGTACAGTTGAAATGGAACTTACGATTGGAAGCCATCCCACGACAGTACCACCTCCTATCTGACTGCTATTCCATATTTCAACCGGCAAGTTTGCACAACGCACGACCACAGGGTACCCCTTGACTGTGCCGAAACTGGACAGATTCGACTTGTCAGCATACAGGATCAAGCCGAGCGGCACTGTGTTGTCGAGGTCACGGGGTAAACTTGTCTGATAATATTAATACAGCAGATTTAACAACACCTGAGTAGCACAATCGAATAAATTTAAAGAGTACATACTTGGATATCCCACCAGCTATCTCCAGTCCATGGTTCGTCATAAAAATGGCGAAACTCCCCAGCTGCATCGCGTTTGTAGAGACGCTGGGCATCCCACTCGAAGTGAGGAGCAAGCAATGGGTTTTGGAGGAGGTTGAGTGCCCACTGCCACACGGGGTGTGTATGAACCTCGTACGACCTCTCCTCATTTTTGTAGGGCACGGTGATCTCATGTTTGGAGAACTGACGTTAAAAGTGAGAAGGTAAGAAGGAAGTTGAAGAGATATTATCAAGGAAATACATACATACAGGGGTGAGCACCTGTCCAGCTGTATTGCATGTCTTACGAAGCTCTGCGTCGTTCTTCAGTGTGACCTGAGCATCACCTTGGGAAACACAAGTAATGAGGTCCAGCAATAGCTCGACTTGTCATTTGTTTAGTGACGCATCAAGCGCAACCTCTGCAAACTCAAAGTCGGCAGCAGTCACGGTACGGAACGGATTCCAGGGGGTAGGGTCCACTACAGTGCGGGAGGCTCTTTCTTGCGCTTGGAAATCTTCATAGGATTGATAGAAAGTTGCCTGCTGACTGCGGGGATGGAATTCAGTCTTGTACTCAGTAGATTCGTTGTTGTTGGATCGCGATTGCGCTGGGAATTGCGCAGAGTTGCTGACGCTGGGTGCAGCTGTGAATAGGATTCAGATCATTATTAGAATGATGTGTGCACAAGGCGAGTTAAGCACACACCTTGTTCCTCCTCTCACAGGCCGTTGACAGGCTCCCCGTCATTTGATGGTCCGGGATTGGTACTAGGCCCAGGGTCTATAGGTAATCATGAACTTAAGTTGGAATCCACGACAACGAAAACTTACCGTCGTCAAATTGGAAGGAAAGGGACACATCTGGGTAAGAAATACTTGGACCCGTCGATGTGATGGTTGTTGCTGCACGGCATCTTGCTGCTGAAAGGAATCATTGACGATTTAAATAATAAAATTCCTCAAGAACGAAAGCATACCTTTCTGAGACTCCTCGTAATGACGTGCAGCCAGCTTGCAGTCCTCCTCTTGTTCCTTCCGCCTCTTGCAGCTTGTTTCGTGAGATAAAACTCCTCGCATCTTGAACTTCCTACCGCAGATAGAACATGCCTTTAGGCCGGTAACAGCCTCATCGTGGGTATTGTGGGCATTGGGAGTTGGACGTGAGGGCGCCATGGTGGAAGAAAAGGAAGCGAGAGATGAGAATTGGAAAAGCAACGAGAGACTCAGAACCTCGCATATGCCTGCAGGCATACACATGTCATCAAAATGGCATTCTCAGGCACATACCGTCATTGTCACCCTGGTAAGACCTGGCCAATGGAAGGGAACTCCATTATCTAATCACCCCTAGCTGTGGAATTTGACCTTGTGAGATGGCATTTACCATGACAAGCATTACACAAATGATGGATTTTACTACTCCCCCAAATCCCACTGTACCAGCATTGAAGTGGAGTTTGAAAATGTTGGATTATATAAGCATACCACTCATGTGACTTGGACCACTATTGGATTACATAAGCTGGCCAGATGTAGCTGATGGCTACATTTGGAAAGCTTGCACAGCCACATTTTCGTCGATGTTTGGAGGACCATGTGCTTATATCTCATCCAAATATGGTCAGATTGCTTAGA
>QGOI01001259.1:0-42535 GCA_003313885.1 Boletus sp. MG55 | reverse complement strand
GTTCGGATCGAGTCTCCGATCGACTTGACGACCAGTCCTGGAGTAACAAAGGACGTAAACGCACAGGCAGAAGTCGCGCAGAACGTGTACGTGATTATATGGGATGGTTCTGTACTAGGCATTGACGTTGCAATGATTTCTCGCAGTGCGGGCGTTCCAGGAAGTGATCACCCCGCCTCCTGTTAGTGGACTCGCTCACTTTTGAATTGTACATTGATTCGCCTCGCTTTCTAGCCGGCTTGGGTTTGCTCGATACTAGCGCGCTTCAGACTAGTCCGCCACAGTTATCTCCCACTGTTGTTGGAATGCATCGCACGACGACCATCGAATTCGCTCCAACCGTAGCTCGTCACTACGTACCACTGAATACAGTTCCAAGCAGACACAGTGATGGCGCGCGAGATCCTTCTCTCGATGAACGCCCCAGAAGGCGATTTTCGCATGATACTTCGCATTCTCGCAGATATCCTGGGGTAGGGCAGTCGCAGGTATCATTGACGTGGAACCCCTCTCAACACGCATCGCTGTCTACCATTGATCCTCCGGGGGGACTCGTGCAGTCGGAAGCAAGTCAAACCGGTTTGGGGGGATTTCCCATGCCGCACGAGCTACTGGGCATGCTTTTCCGGCGTTTATTCCCCGGGGCAACGAATCATCTTCGAAGGACCATGACGATCCCGGCCACGACAGCTCTCTCGGGTGGAGAACTGGGTCGGACAGCATCCATCACTGGGGCTATTGGAAACATACCAGAGGGTTCCAAACCGGTCTCGTATATCACTTTTGACGCGATTGTGGGGCGCAATTCCACCTTTCAGGTGCTCACCAATGAACAGTTGGAGGAACTGGGTGGAGTGGAGTATCGCGGGTTGAACGCGCTGTTGTGGTTGGTTGCGCTGGTGAGTATCCCACATGGCAGGGCACGCGTATCGACTGACAATATCGGTTACGCGATGGAAATAGTACCACTTTGGGAGCCAGGTCGTCGCGTTCATTGTTATTGCCCCCTATATGACTATGCCAAAGTGGGCCCATGATTTTGTTCCTCCTGCATTGATTCGACCAGTGGCAACCCCATGGTGAGTCTGATTCGAAACCTGTGGCCGACGTTGATCAGACTGCCGGTGTTCTACCCCAAAGGTTTTCCCTCTTCCAGGTCGTTTCGACATACAGCAATACTGGATTTTCCCTTGTGGATCAGTCCATGGTTCCGTTTCAGACAGCCTATCCGATGATATTCTTCATGGTTTTCTTGATCTTGGCTGGCAATACGGGTTTCGTGAGTCCTTTTTGACTTTCTGGTTCTACGAAACGATAAAGTTGTGACCTTGTCTACTTCAAGCCTATCTTGTAAGTGATTGTTTCTCCGTACGCATCTTTGCAATAACTCCTCGTGTACAGTCTGCGATTTATGATGTGAGCATGTTCATTTCTATCACTGTCGCATTATTGAACCTGTCGAATTAGTTGGACCATTGCAAAGTTGATACCCAGTCGATCTCGCCTCTACGAGACATTACATTTTCTCCTCGATCATCCACGACGTTGCTTTGTGTATCTATTTCCGGCTCATCAAACTTGGTTTCTCCTGTTCGTTTTAGTACTGCTAAAGTGATTATGTTGTCTATCTACGTTAGAAGTTGGCTAATTCGGTGCGTTACAGCTCCATAGATTTCTTCTGTTTCATGGTTCTCGACATCGGGAACCCAGAAATCGAGTCGATTCCATTAGGAACTCGATTCGCAGTAGGATTGCTACAGGCTACTGACGTCCGTGCCTCGGGGTTCGCCGTCATTCCGGTTGCTGCATTGGCTCCAGCTGTCAAGTATGTCTGTTCGGCTTATGCACCATCGTTGCTTGTGCTCATTGTTTATCCAGAGTCATGTATGTAATCATGATGTACATCAGCGTATGTGCGTATGCCGTTGTTTGTCGAGCTTGAATGGACTATTGACACTGACTTGCCCCAAAGACCCGATAGCAATGAGGTGGGTCACATCGACGCTATCGGGATGTGGAAGTTGCTGAAGTGTATACAGCGTGCGTTCTACAAACGTGTATGAAGAGCAGTCACTTGGGATATTCCACCCGGACGACCAGTTTCCTGCGGCGGAGCATGCATTTCAGACCAATGGGTCGCGAATGGCTATGTGGGGTCGCTATCTAGCGATGCATGCACGTTACCAGCTTTCTTTCGGTGCGGAGTCGTTTACCTCACACACTGTATTTCCCTGACATCCCTGTTAAAGACATGTGGTGGCTTGCACTAGCCCTTTTCCTCATCTGCATAATAGAGGTTTGCAACGGATGATTCGCTGTGTTTTTGTGCCTGAATATTCTATCTGTAGAGGGATAACTTGATTAATCCAGGGATCCAAGGCTGGTTTAACATATTCGCAATCCGTACGTGAAAGAATACTTACTACTAACACCGCTTACCAAAGATGTTACATCCCAGTCTTTGAGATAGTTTCAGCGTATGGATCTGTCGGACTTAGCCTCGGCATTCCAAACGTACGTGCGGATATGGGTTCACGATGAGTCTATCATCTCATCCATGAATTTAGCAAAACTACTCTCTCTCCGGGGCATTCCGACCCTTGTCGAAGCTCATTCTTTGTTTAGTCATGATACGTGGTCGCCATCGCGGTCTGCCTGTGGCGATCGACAGAGCCATCGTGCTCCCATACGAGTTTGAAAGAGCGGATGATGATCCAGAACCGCTGTCAAGAGTAGACGAACGGTGGTCCAGCCGATACAGCTTCGGCCCCATCTCCCATCCTGTTGGAGGATCTACAGATGATGCCGAACGCGGGCAAATGATCGCGGAGAAGGAGCGGGTAAGTAAAGATGAGGTCGGTGATGAGCGCGCAAGTTGAGCGGGAGGAAATGAGATTCTTATTCGATAAAGTATATATGATTATGGACTGGCCTACGTTGATTAGTTTGTGGACAAGGGTAGATCGGTGACCTCAAGGACGCGGTGTTTGATCCTTTGAAGTGGGCAGTCTGACTACTAGGAGCATGATCTAGTAAACAGCACGCTGGCCGTGTCACCTCTGAATTGATTTCCCCTCGGAGCCCGCCGAAGTCATGACTGCCCTCCCCTTGAACGCCGCCCTCTTCTGAGTCGGCGTGCGCTCCTCCCCACAGTCCGCACATCCAACATTCATTACTTCGATTCAAAAACGCCCGGGCCGGTTCTGCTGTAGACAAACAATAACTCACCGATTCAATATTAGTAGGGCGACTCCTAAGTCGACCTTTTTTTTCTTGAACTTTGAACGTCTTCAGCGAACCGAGTGACTGGATCTGGACTCGTCTGTATCGCATGGCCTTCCTTGAAAATTCTAGTATGCTACGTCCGTAGCTTGGGGGTCGACCGTCACAACATTTCAAACAGACTCAGGATACGTGCTGCCAACTTGGAAGCCAGATATGTTTCCACCATCTTGACCACCCGGTCGCGAACGTGCCAGTGCCCCGGGTGCAGATACAAACGCTGCCATTCGCCAAACTGACACTGATACGACTCCTGCAAGACCTCTGCAGTGAAGAAGGGTTATATTGACTCAGGACCCATTTATCACACGTCTCGTTCCTCGTGCCCGCCCGTCCTCCCTTGATCAACCTCGGAACTTAGTACGTTCGTTCCAAGTCCATCGATGCGCTCGCTGAATAATGGTTGGAGTTCTGTGAACGACAGGACACGGTGTGCCCCTCGGAGCTGGGAGCGATACAAGGTTTTGGCGCGTAAGCGTGCGTGCTTCGTTCTCGATCTTGCCTCGAATTATGATGGTGACTTTTAGTAGACCGGGCCACGCTCGCATGTCTTGAGGTCATACTATGAGCTTGACTTCCCAGACGTCACCACCAAGAATGCCATGGCCATCCACAAATGCAGGGAGCTCAACACAGTCCTGGGCTCACCTGAGAGTATTACTATCGGCGAGTTCCCGCAACATTGATGCAGCCGGGAGGTTTTCTCAAAGTTCCAAGTATCGGGTGAAACTGCACTCCACTCAATCAAGTATCATTTGCTCCCGTGTGATCTGCGTCATCTGCCATCCTAGCACCGGTGCTCGATGGGTTACTATCGCCATCTCCCCCTACCCTCTTGCTTTTTGAATGTGTGTTGGTTTACACTGCGCCCGAGTCGTCTTCTGCCTCATCGACTGGTTCGTGAATTACTTTGCATCCACTCACGACGGGAGCATTCTCGGAGCCATCGTCCATGTGATGTTTGGCCTTCAAGACGCCTTTGGTCAAGTCATGTTGCATAACTTGCAAGTATTTCGGTCTCTTTTCCCTCTCGTTGCTTTCATCTCAGTTGCAAACCTAGTCAAGGAACGTATCTTTGCCGAGAGCGGCTTCATACCCTACGGTCGGTTCATTGCCTGAGCGTTTCGCTCAACGCAGGTTCACGTTCTCCTTTGCACTGACATTGAGCGAAATACTCGAGAAACACACCGAGCACGAGCGGTGAGTTCTTTGCTACGCGACTCTGAGCATGCAATCCTGGTCCGTCTGACATCTTTGGCATGCAGGATATCCCATCTCGAACTGCTCGATGAGGTCGAGGAACTGAATCTAGTGCTCAGACACTATGCCATCACCTGGGGTGCCAAGACGTTCATGCCCTAAGCCAAGTCCTCAGTGGCGACACTGGGAATTAAAAGCGTCACTACCAGTTCCATGTCATGGTTGATGTTGCGTATCAGCTTTTGATTTCGGTGTCTTGCAAGTAATGTCTTGCAAGTTGTTACCTGTGTCATCGCACCATGTTACCAACGTTTTTGTCGGCGTTGAAGTTGCGAACAAAGTGCGCTGAATCGTCCTAGCAACTCAGAGCTTCTACCAGAATTCAGACGGTGCTCGCCAATTGGCAAGTTCCCCTTCTCGGACTGGGGTCGAGCATCTTGAGGCTGGAAAAGATATTTGCTTCAAGTTGCAACCTTGGAAATTCCAGACCAATCAACGGCGAAACGACCCTGCTTTCATCATTGTGCCTGTCATCTCGGGGATTAGGATATGTGCGAGCAATCCTTATAATGGACATATGATGCGCCACGCACTGAACAGCAAACTGACACGTAGTCTTGATCTAAAATGGCCGAACCGTATCAGCCAAAATTTTACGCTTCAAAGCTAACACCTTATAGAGTCACAGTGGCTGACATACTCTCCCGCTTATTTAGACATCCCTGACTGCCTCATGGGAGTGTGGCTGGACGGCGCCAACACTTCGCCGTCTTAAATACAGGGAAAATGTTATGTGATTGATATATACGGGATGAATATGGAGGTGGCTAGTTTGTTCTATATAGAATGGTCGAAACTCCATTTTACAGTTTAGTCTTGAACTGCGCAAGAGCCAAGGGTTGGTCTACAATAGAAAGAACAAAGAAGTGTTATGACCCGAGAAGTGGACGAGTAGCCGACACACGTACACGTTGTATTAAACAAGTTGTCAGCTGGCGTCAGTCCGACGTGTGCATGGACACCACTCGCGTCAACCAAATCCGGGGTCAATTCGTCGATGGTGCGGGCACCAATGAGCCGCATTCCCATTTGAAGTTCGTCCTAAACACGACCCAGTGTCGGTTCAGTATCTGATGACGTCTGTCGCTACTGGGACATACGTACCCTGAAGATTTGAATGGCCTTTTCGACGCCCGCTTCTCCATATGCACAGAATGAATACATAAAAGCACGCCCGACCCCAACAGCTTTGGCACCAAGCGCAATCGCCTTGAGAACGTCGGATGCACGGCGGATGCCACCGTCAACGAAGACCTCAAATTTGGGGTTTGGCCAAGGACCCCGGGTCTTCAACGCTTCCACGACTGCGACCAAGTTCTCGATACCGGAGCGGGCTGTGTCGAGTTGACGACCACCATGGTTGGAAAGGACAATACCGGCAAGGCCGTAGTCATACGCCTTCAAGGCATCTTCTGGCGTGGCAACACCCTTGAGCACGATAGGCACTTTGGGGATATCAACAATCCGAGGGGCGACGAAGAGAACCTGGGAGGACGTACTGTTTGTGATGCTCTTGAACCAAGGAATATCTTTCCATGACAAGGAAGGGTCGATGAATGTCTGGCGAGAGGTTTTGCTTAGAGAAACGGGTGAACGTGTGCGCGAAGCTTACTGAGATGGCACGGGCAACACCTTCGTTCTTCTTGACGCCTGATTGGTTCTCTTGGACCTTTGCAACCCCTGACTCATCCACAAACTTCATGCGCATATCCTTCTCACGGCGACCAAGCTGTGGGGCATCGACAGTGATGAAGAGCCCTTTGACACCACGCTTTTCCGCGTGCTGCACGTATTTCCGTGTGATCTCTCGATCACGGTTAACGTACAACTGGAGGAACTGGACTTGTCCAGGAACGGCAGCATCGACGATTTCGTCGAAGGAACAAGAAGCGAGAGTAGGAATCTAGTTAGATCCAATCAATACACTGCGCAGGCTAAAGAGGAATAATTGCGGTCACCATCTGGATAACCCCATGTTTCCCAGCGGCGCGTGTCAAGTTGAGTTCTCCATCAGGATGTCCAAGTTTGCCGAGTGCGGTCGCAGACTGCAACTCTCTTTAGCAATTCTGCTGCGGAGTACTTGATAAGGGAACATACGATGTACACGGGAAGCGACGACTTTTGTCCAAGAATTGTGGTTGACCAGTCAACTGTGCTGACATCTCTGAGAATGCGTGGCCGGAACCAGATCCTGAAAGTATAGTATAAACTCCATATGTTAGATGATTAGACAACAGAACAGTTTCACACCTCTGGTATGCAGCACGGTTTTCCCGTATGGTAATCTCATCATCGGCCGCCGAAGAGTAGTAGGCCCATGCCTTGGGAGGGAGGATTGTTTTGGCAACTGCCTAAACGGAGCCATAAGAGTATTACCCAGAACAGTACAACAAACTTATATACCTCAAAGTCGTGCAAGTTCACGATCTCATCGAGTAGTGGACGAGCAGCCACCAACTCTTGGCGTCTGATCTCGTCCGCAGTCAGCTCCTTCCCCTTGACGACAGCCTTAGGATCGAAAGCGCCAAGACTGAAATACGCGGTGGATATACAATTGCTGGTCACTGTTGCACAGTTACTCACTGCTTATCTCTAGGCAGATGCGTAGTGATCACATCTTGTGGGTGGATCGGGTCATACGCCTCACTACGTGACAATGGATGAGATTGCGTATCACTACGCAAGGTGGTTGCTTACGTGGCATCTCTCCCAGCGTATTTCAGGATGATTTTGCTACCACCGGGATGCTCTGTATTCGCAACGGAAATAAGCATACTATCTTTTGATGGCTTTAATCACTCTGCACCTGGCAAGAATTCTGTAACGTCATAGACCTTGCCTGTCCATCGAATTAATCCAGATTGCAGTATTCATGAACCTGCGAGAGCGTACCATGAACGACGATCCAACAACTCGACGCACTGGAATGCTCAGCGACAGATTGAGCAGAGATATAAGACATTATTTTTGAATCTCTGAGAAATTCGGGGAGGAAATCGCTGTGGAAGAACGCCACCTTCGTGATTTCAGCGGTTTTTGAGATGCTGCGAGCGGAATTGCGGAGACCGCAGGGGAACCCTCATCGATCAGTTCCACCTAACGCCTATTCGAGCCTCGGGGAAATGGGGTGTTTCAGAGGGCGAGCCAAGACGTTGCTCGGGGTTAGACCGGGGACATTCGGGAGGTAGAGCTGTTGCTTGCGAATCCCGACCGTTCGATCACGTCGACACCTCCGTCGTTATTCCCCTATGGGCTGTGGGAATGGCAAGCTGGAAACACTATCGGAGCACTTGGTATCCGGGGAAACAAAAAATGCTGCTTCAGCCTGTTCTCGCAAGCAATCCGATGCATCGAGTATCGATTGCCATGCATCCCCTCTAACTCCACGATTGAATGTCTTGTGAGAGTAAAACCTCAGGTGAGAAGGGCGGACGCGGCGCTCCTGGCATTCTCACGTATGTATGTGCTGTATTGATAGTTGGCTGTTCTTGGTGGTACACTGCGAAATATATGGAGATCTCGGTTTCGCGTAGAACGTATTTGGTGGAGGCACGGAATGCCGTGGCAGCGCAACAGTTTAAAGGTATGATATTGGGATCAAGAGTGCTCTGATACTCGCCCATGTTGTCCGTGTGTTTCTACTGAATGTCAGTCGTATGCCACGCAAGTCACTCACTGACTGAGAGGCTCTCCAGGACAAATAGATCATCTGAGATGTTGCGAGCCAAGGCAGCGCCGAGTATGACGCAACCGTGGATATTTCAGCGACACAGAGAAGAAAGACATAGCATGAAGCACTTCGATGGATTGTCAGGAGATGTCATGATCATACTGCGCCACTCCGTTCGTCATCCTCTACTTACCCTTGGATTACCTTTCCTTCTATTCAGTTCCATTCGTTCTTATTTCCACCGTACATGGCTTAGGTTGGCAATATCCTCTAACAGAAGATCAGCCTGGGTAACCCTAGCACCAAAGAGTGTATGCTAACTTGGAAGCGCCCAGAGCGCGCAAACGGTAAGCCTATCAAACGAGGAAGTAGTCACTGCGTCCTCACACCGCCACATGATTACCCATCGATGCCATCATGGGCCGTGAACGTTTCAACTCTGAGTTGAACCGTTGAACAGTTGAACAGTTGAACGGGTTCAAAGTTTCAAGAGGTTGATGGTCACGTAATCGTCTTGCGTCATCGTGTCGAATTCGTGCGATACTGAACCCTTCGAGTGAGTGGGAACATTTACGGTGTGCTCTGCCTGGCGTCTGGGAGTTCGCTCCGGGAAGACAGAAAAGATGGATCGTGAAGGAGGACATGCCACCAATATCGTAGAATGCGGCGTGCAGGACGCAACCAAGATTGTGATCACGCTGACTGCCTAAACGGTGTGGTCATGTGATCGTAAAAGGCTTGTGTGTTGAACCTCGCCGGTAAAGACGGTTATGACACCCATTGAAATGTCAATATTTCAGTGACCAGTGTTTCCTTAGGAGTAGTATTCAACCAAAATACAAATACTAGTAAACTCCAGATGCCGGCCTACCAACGGTGGATCGACGATGGCCTGTCCGACCGATGGTGGCCCACGGCGCTGGTCTGATATGCTGATATCGGAGTCCCACCTTGCAAAGTTTCGTGAATCTTGTTGCCACAGCACGCCATGCTGTGATTTCATGCCAGAACTCAACGTGGGCGCGGTCTGGCAAATGGGGCCCAGTTGGCCGGCCGTCGGTGGTCCGTTGTTAACCCAAGATCTTTCCTCGAGATTGACCCTAAAAGGCGATCTATAAATATTGAATGACCCTTGGCGTCACGTTTGCAAGGATCATGTCGCTTGTTGCTGTATTTCCGCTCAAGTGCCGTAGAGCCTTGGAGCAAACTTGGTACGGGAGTTCTGACCGGTACTTTCATTGACAAAAACTGACAGCAAGTGAAAATCTTAGGCTATTTTGAACCTCCTAATTCCAAATGAATCGGACGACGGCCGCAAGACGGTCAACCAGAATATTACTTTCATCATCACCGGACTCCTCCGGTAAACAAGTTGTGTCGTATTTGTCACTTCTGATAATATGATAACGGAACCCTGAAATGACATGATGCGGCGCGGAGGCTAAGCGCGGCTCGAGCCCAAATCCGGCAACGGAATAGGAATCCAGTAATCTTGGGTCTCATCCAGAATCATCCATATGGGTCTCTTCAACGGCTTTCCATCTTTATACCATCTTCTCTTTCGTCCGCCTGTCCCCGCGGGCCGCGCATTAACTTGGGGCGTGGAACTTGACTCCCAATACGGCTCGCCGAAACCGGGAAAAAGTCAGACGCGTACACAGTTCACAAATCTACGTAACAAGGGCCTGACCCTTTGAAGATATTGACATCTCACTCAGTGGAAAATTTATCCGATTGGGACGCTCCGCGAGTTATAAAGTCTGGTGGTGGTCGTCTGAATAGTAGGACGCGCTTTTTCTCTTAATCCACTTTGTGTATACAGACAAACTCCTCTACGTTACACCCTCACCACCATGCCTGGACTCGACTTCTACAAATCTCCTGAATCCAATCCCACTGCCGTCGTTGAAGTTGTACCAGAAACTCCCATTGAGGAATCCAATGGTACCTCTGTCAATGCGACACCTTCTCCCCAAGCCACCTTGAAGGCTGGCGTCTACTATAACCCCCGCCTAGACCCCAAGAATTTCTTGGAGGGTCCTCTGTCTTGGGATCCTGCTACACGCCTTCGTCAGATGCTCGCTCGTCCTGGCATTGTTGTTCGTACTGATATTTTCCTCGCGGTTGGTGAATTTTATCTGATTGCGATTGGTAGATTGCCCCTGGTATTTGCGATGGTATTAGTGCCCGTTGCGCACTCGAGGCAGGCTTTGACTGCTTATACCAAAGTGGAGCTGCTACCACGGCTTCACGGCTTGGTCAGCCAGACCTTGCCATTGCTACTTTGAACGATTTCGTTCAGAGTGCGCAGATGGTCTGCGGTCTGAGTCCTACAACGCCCGTGATTGCCGATGCCGATACTGGGTAAGCAACTTGAGGTCTTCCGTTTGTCGCATCATTTTTACCTGTATAACCTTGACAGCTTCGGAGGCACCGCTATGGTTGCCCGTACTGTATTCCAATACGCCCGTGCTGGTGTAGCTGCTATGCACATTGAGGATCAAGTACAGACTAAGCGTTGCGGCCATTTGATGGGGAAGCAGGTCGTCTCCCGAGAGGAGTTTATTACCCGTATTCGTGCTGCGGTGATAGCTCGTGATTCCATTCCTGGCGGCTCCAACTTCGTGAGTAGTCATGAGGACTAAACCGAACCTAACAATTCGAATGTCTCACTCATTAATTCGTAGATTATCATTGGCCGCACTGATTCCGCTCAGGTTCTTGGAATGGAGGAAGCTGTCACACGTTTGAAGCTCGCGGCTGATGCCGGTGCCGATGTTTGCTTTATTGAGGGTGTCAAGACCGCCGAACTCCTCACCTCGACGGTGAAAGCATTAGCTCCCAAACCTGTTCTCGTCAACGTTATCTCTGGTGGTCTTACGCCATCTTTCACTTGCAAGGAGGCTGAGGCGCTTGGAGCAAAGATTATCAGTGAGTTCAGTGTACGTTGAAATGTAAATTTCGGGTCTCACATGTTTTCAGTCTTTTCCCTGGTTTCTTGTGTTGCTGCAGTGCACGGTATCCGTGCAGCCATGCAGTCTCTGAAGAAGACTGGTACCGATTTCAGTTCCGCTAAAGGGATGGACCCGAAAGCATTTTTCGAAGTCATGGGTAGGTTGCAGTGTAACAAAATGAACGCCGATACCGATAACATTTTCTTAGGTCTTAGCGATGTCGTCAGCCTCGACGTGCGGGCGGGCGGAAGTGCCTTCGAAGTCGTTTAAGATCGACCGTCATTTAAATCATACTCCTGTTTCCTCTCTCCTTTCATTGGATCTCACTTGCTCTAATCATGCTGTGTAACAACTAGTCGTCAGCATCTCATCTCAGTAGCTATGGTCACTCCTTTAGATTTTTTTTTATCTTTAATCTCTACAATGAATAAAGGTCATCACATCGGAATCCATTTGTACTTTGAGTAGCCCTGGTATGGAATATGTGCTTGGACTCAAACTTAAACACTTGCTCTTTCAGGTATGTCGATCTGCCCAGAATTGGCGCAATTGCTCATTCGGATCAGTGTAAGGTGGCGTTCCGCTGGTGTGTCACTCGTTGCGGCTACCGACTGTCGGAGTTTCTATTGTGTCGGGCACGCCCTCATGCACATTGCATCGTTTTTCCCAGGACGGACCATGCGGGACGGGGAATCCGCTTGCACATAACAGCAAAGGCGAACCGTGGTCACTCGCCCACGTTTAACTCGGTTTCTCGATTTGCAGCTAGATTCTGCGATGACCCTCGGAAAGCCGCTCACAGGCAAAGAAGTCGCCTTGCACAACAGCCGCGAAAGTTGCTGGATCATTGTTCATGGTACGCTCAACTGCAATTCTAGGATTGACTATAGGCACGTCAGTCGAACTCGTGGCAGTGGCTGAGCGTTCCGCGTTCGTGTAGGAAATGTGTACGACGTTACTGACTTTTTGGATGGTGAGTGCTATCAGGCGAGTTAGGTACTCATATGGTTAACTTGTCCTAGACCACCCTGGTATGTTCGAACCCGTGGGTTGCTTCAGTCCGATTAACAAAGCTGGACAGGTGGCATTAAAATAATCCTGAAGTACGCAGGAAAAGATGCGACGTACGTTCTACGGTGCACTGAGCGCCTAGTGGAGCGCTGATCACGTCAACAGAAAGGAATATGAGCCCATTCATCCACCGGACGCTATCACGACCAACCTGAAACCGGAGAAACAGTCAGTAGACAGCGTTGTTCGTTCGAACTTCCCGTCCACTCATATATGATAGCCTTGGGCCTGTGGACCTCGGAACCGTAGAGAAGGTCGAAGAAGTGATCACTGACGAGGAGCGTGCCCGACAAGCCCGTGTCGCAGCTCGTCCACTTGTTTCGGAGATTCTTAACCTCCATGACTTCGAGGTTTGCAGTCTCATGTTCGGACAGGTGGTTTCGTCGCTCACTTTTCCAAGGCTATTGCTAGGATGGTTATGCCAGAGAAAGCGTGGGCGTATTACTCTTCGGCGGCCGATGATGAGATTACAAACCGCGAGAATCACTCTGCTTTCCACCGGTGAGCCAGCATGCATGGTCAGTGTTCGTTTGTTCCAACACATCATGTAGCGTGTGGTTCCGTCCTCGCGTTCTCCGGGACGTCACCAACGTTGACTGGTCCACGACCATTTTAGGACACAAGACGAGCATGCCTCTGTACATTGTACGAATGATCTTCTGTCGAAGCTCAGCATTGTTCACTTCTCACACCTAGACCGCCACTGCCCTCGGTAAACTCGGTCACCCAGACGGTGAACTTAACCTAACTCGAGCTGCCGCGAAATACGGCGTTATTCAGATGGCAAGAGAACGTGTTAGTGATCTCTTCCTTGTGTTCTCAATTCCTTGTGCAGATCCCCACTCTTGCATCATGTTCATTCGACGAGATTATGGATACAGCAGCTTCTGGTCAAGTTCAATTCCTCCAGCTGTACGTGAACAAGGATCGCGAAATTACTAAGCGAATCGTCCAGCACGCGGAGAAGCGCGGAATCAAAGGCTTGTTCATCACCGTTGATGCACCTCAGCTCGGTCGCCGTGAAAAGGACATGAGACAGAAGTTTGAAGCCGAGGACCCCTCAGAAGTGAAACAAGCCGGGCAAGGCGGCATCAATCGCTCGCAAGGTGCCGCAAGAGCCATCAGCGTAAGTGTGGTATAGTTCCTCCGGGTCACCATGTGATTCACAGTGTGCGCCAAGTCCTTTATCGACCCCGGTTTGAATTGGACGGACATGAAATTCTTCAAGAGCATAACCAAAAGTAAGTTCCGAGAACCTAGTCTACCCTGGCAACCTTGAACTCTTGTGGTTTAGTGCCATTGATTTTGAAAGGTGTGCAATGCTGGGAAGATGCGCTTGAGGCTTACGACCTTGGGTTGGCTGGAGTTGTACTTTCCAATCACGGTGGTCGTCAATTGGACTTTGCCCGTTCTGGAATTGAGGTCCTTGTTGAAGTTGTCGCCAAACTAAAGGAAAAGCGCGGGCTGAACTTTCCTAATGAGAAATTCCAATTGTTCATCGATGGAGGTGTGCGTCGGGCAACTGACGTTATCAAGGCCGTTGCTCTCGGAGCTACAGCAGGTACGATGACCCACTTCCAACTGCTTGTTTCTTGCTTACATGATGCAATAGTTGGCGTGGGTCGTCCGTTCCTCTATGCATTCTCGTCATACGGGCAAGAGGGTGTGGAAAAGGCCTTGCAAATCTTGCATGTATGGTCGCTACACACATTTCCTTCGTTTCGTTACTGATTGATCACTAGGACGAATTTGAGATGAATATGCGACTGTTGGGTGCCCGTAATCTCAAAGAAATCGTACCCGAGATGGTCGATGCTTCGAATATCCACCTTCACACTGTTCCTGTTCCGAACGATAATCTCTATGACACCAATTGTGCGTGTTCGTTTACCCCGTCACTCATCATTTCTGACAACTCTTCCATTCTAACAGATGAACGCCTTCAAGGCGCAGGGATCAGGGAGATAAGGAGCAAACTTTAGTTGCCCTCGTGCGAGTGTGTTGAAATCTGTTGCGGCAGTGTTGTCACATCTACCTCATCGTCCTGTAAACCATCCTATCTCGCTAAGCGGTGACCTTTTCTAGCTCTCTCGTCCATATGAAGGGCCTTGGGTTTTTGCGTACAACGATTCAAACCTTTCCCAAATCAGGACCAGGTTTTTGCAACCTGGCAGCCATTTCATTACCGCTTGATCCATTGGTAAAAATGAAGACAGCTGAACGAAACGGCTTTCTACCACTTAAAACAAAAGGAACCCTTGATGAGGGATAGATCAAAACGCGATACCGTTGGTCTCAGATGTCAGTTACATTCTTCTAGCCCAGAATGGGTGAATCCGTCCACGAGGTTGTAATCGGCTATAGGTTTTGGTTAACGCCTCGCGGGTGCGTACGCGACTGTTTCCTTATATCGCTGAGCTTTGGCATATTCGGCTCCGCTCATCCACCATCAATGATGATGGTACACATGGGAGATTTCCCATATAAATAACGTCCAGTTCATCGGATCATGTTCGCTAAACATCGGCCCTGCAATGAGCAAATGAAGATAGATTAGCGGCGAAGCCACGGTGACAATACAAGGACCTCTTTTCCTGCTGCGGGAACCCCGCCAGGCATCAGTGCATCAAGCTGGCAGCCAATCGTCTTCGGGGTGAAAACTTGTTTTATGTAGGATTCCAGGGTTTGGACTAGCGGAGTTGTGCCGAGTATGTAAATGGTTTAAGCCAGATTCGGGAGTAAGTCCCCACTAACCTCGTGAACAGTGTAGCAGCCCGTGGAGTAGCTTTAGTGTGAATCATTACAGTCTGAATGGATCACGGGACCATATGACTTGAGCGGTTAGTCGCGCTTGGAGAAATCATGACGGATATACAATGGGTGGCACGCAGCTATCTGCACTTATCCCTGTGCGGGATTCCACGGACGATATCCGATGCAAAACGTCATAGATAGTGCGTCAGTGACACATTCAGAGAACATGATCGGAGAAACGATGTTGTTTTATTCGGTCCATCAGAGAAGCTCCTCGTGTACGTTGAAGTAACTGTGAACAGCGTGTTCATCAATATACCGCAACAACCGACAACGAGCGCCTTACCGTAATACAGTGCCGGCACCCCGGCAACTTCCAGTACCTCCCTCGCCCCATTTCACAATCCAACGACCGATGACCTCACCCTTGCCGTTCAGCGTTTCTGCAACCGTCTCCTCCTCGCCTGGGGCACCAGCTTTTCCTGCTGTGGTAATGTCCTCGTCAGGGAGAGGTAATTGTACTGCCAGAGGGAGTTCCCATTTCGCAAACGGACGGCTCGTCTCCACCAAGAAGTCAGAATCATAGACACGAGTGGTGAGCTTCTTCAGTGTCAGCGTGAGGGTCGTCATTTCGATCCCTTCGATCCCTTCATTCTCAGCCGGAGTGAGGCGGCGCAGGTCAACAACGTACGGTGCACCACACCAGCCGACGAGCGCCGTAGAGATGCTGCTGGTTGATATGGCAGTGGCTGTCAGGAAGATGCGCGCCGACATAGGAAGAGATGATTCGACGATGAAAAGGAATGGAGCCATGGTGAATGTGAGGCCGAGCGAGGCTAGCGAAAATATCTTGAGACGGCGGAAAGTCTCTGTCAAGGGTCCATGATATGATATGGGTCGGCTGTCCTCTCGAGGGTTTAACGTGCTGGCTTGTGCACCGGCGCTCTGCGCTGTTCTGGTGGATTGGGACAATTGTCGAGAGGACGACGTTGCCAAACCCGCCGCGAGTCGTGGGGTGGGGGTCGAAAGCTGTTGTGCCGTGAAGCCACGGCGCATCCAGCCAGAGTAATGTCTACATTGGCCGTCAACGGTGCCGAGCGCAAACTTTTCTAGTGTTGTTCTTCGACATAGGCTTTGGCCAAGTGTCAGTGTTTTTCGTGCAGCCGACATAGAACGTTGAGGTCAGAGGTAGTTGGACTGAGCAGCCTGGCTCGACTCGGAGCCGGCCGCCTTCTACATATACGGCCGCCATTATTAGCGGACGCGTCCTGCCGGCCATGGATGCACCCGTCTACTACTCGAAAGCCGAGTTCATCGAAACGGTACGAACGAGTCCTCTTTTGCTGAGAGATATCATCTGGACGTATCCGAAGGACACAGGTAACAAAGTTTCTCGACGAGCCACTATCGCAGGACCGCAAAACATTATCCTCGGTGGCAAGACCATCATATCGAGCAGCGCAATTATCCGCGGGGACCTCAGAAGGACTGGGCCAGGGCATGCGGTAGTCATATCCTTGGGAAGATACTGTCTGGTTGGAGATGGCTGCATCATGAGGTTTGCCGTCACTCTGTTCCATTGGATACGCATTGTTCCTCTCCACTAGGCCGCCATATAAAACATACCGCGGAAATTTCAATTATTATCCAATGAAGATTGGAGACCACGTTCATATTGGCGCCAACTCTGTCATTGAAGCAGCGACTATAGGCAACCACGTTGTCATTGGAAAGAACTGTATCATCGTAAGCTTGCAGATCTGTTACTCACCCGATTCGTTCTTAAGGCCATCTCAGGGAAAGTTCACAATAATCAAAGATTGTGCCCAGGTTGCAGATAATACCTTTATCCCACCCAACACTGTAATACCCGCCTTGGCATTGTTCGCTGGATCGCCAGGTTTGTGTCAATTTTTTGCCCATGACTCACTATTGTGACTGAGGAAGCATTCAGGTCGTTTTGTCGAAGACCTCCCAGAATCCACCCAGGAGATGGTGGAAGCGCAAACCAAGCAGTACTACACCCGGTTTCAGCCCTTGGATCGATGATTGGTTGTTTGTGATAACTTTTGTATTTCTGTTGCTCCACACTCTCATCGTAAATCCGTATGTTATAGTTTTCGCCATTACTTCGCTTACAATACAACTTGTACCCCCGAACGTCCTATCAAGGCACAAACGCTCTTAGCGAAGCGCGCGCCGATTTCTCGTCTTCGACCATGTGGTCGCGTGTTGCGGCTGATGATCGTTTAGCATTGACCTCCTAGAGGCTAACTTTTTCCGGTCACTTTGTGGCGCACCGCTCGCGAGGATCCCTTAGATCGTTCTGGTGTCCGGAAAGCCTGTTCTGTTATATAACTGCATTGTCAGCACGTAGTGTCTTTTGCCATCATCGTCACGCATAGTTCCAGTTCGGACTCCACTCCATCCGTATGGAGTGAGAAGCGGAGGACATGCGCTGAACGTCCTCTGAGTGTGTAGCGCTACGGACTGTTCGGGGTGCAGGGTGCACTCGGAGAGTTAGCGTACATCCTGACCAGGGTATAAAACCAGTGGCAAGCTTTCAGCAGGAATTGCAATGCTGGACGCGCTCGTAACAGGTGAGCAGAATTCAAAGCAGCTTTTGTCAATGAACATTACCCGTAGATTCGTGCAACCATTCGTTCGCTTCTCGCGGAATGTAGCGTCTCTTATAAAGTCCCTCCGCTGGATAATGCGCTTTACCAGGAGTGCATTGACGAAGGAGTGTGACACAGTGGCTAGGTGACTAGCCTTTCAAAAGGAAGTCACTCAGTGGGTACACTCACACTGGCAGTGGTCATCGCGATGGCATTTCAAACAGTATGGCAGGGATCATGCAGATTCACATGGCTGCAGGAAATCTGCGCCCTGGCTGGTTTCAATCCTGTGTGACTTAGTAGGAGGAGACATGCGAAGTCGCGGTGATGGAAACTCGACTCCATCGCCGCCCCGAGGTTTAGCAGGTGCCTTCATGGCTAGGAATCCGGGAAGTTAATCCAAGCTCAAGCGGGGTTCGGGTGCTTATGTTCATAGATTCTTGGGTGTAATACATGATTCGACTTCGTGTACATACTAGGTTATTGTTAATGTACTCCAATATCATAAGAAAGCATAAAGTAACATATCCATAAGGTCAACGTCCTGCGCGCACTGTCGGACTGCCTGGAACCATGATGTCTACTCTTTCGAGTCGAGTAGGCAACGCAACCCCATAGTCGTTCCGACAGAAACAATGTTTCTTTGATGTCGAAGGTTTTGACTGAGCGAACAGCTCTTGCAATGACATCATACATGATGAGAAGTCAGTTCTACGCCGTATCTTCAACACGTCTCTCAAGGTCGTCTGAGCCTACAGGGCCAAATGATCAACAATATCGGACGTGGGAATAAGGAAAAACACTTACAAGACGCTCAGTAATCCAGTCGAGGTAAGCAATCAACCGCTGAATGTTGTCAAGTGCTATTTCCAGTCCAGTCACAAAGGCTTGCATCCTATCTTCGGCGGAGGTAGTAGGATGACGAACAATGCCTTTCCACCACCATATGTTTAACCTCCTCTCGATGCTTTCAATAGCGTAAAGACCCGAAACCAACGGCGATAGTTGTTGATGGAGGGCACGGACATGTTGCAACAGTCTTCTGGCACGTGGGCGCGCAGCGGAGTATTCCAAGAGGATGTTTGAGGTAGTACGCCAATATATCGCATGTAGGTGGGCGTCCTGATGTTCTCCATATGGGGAGGAACCGGGTGAAATCATAGTTTCGGAGATAAGGTCATCCAACTCGTCCAGGGCAAGAGCGAACTAGTGGGTGTTAAATGTGGGCCGTCCAGTCGATGGAAGGAACGTACACTTCTGCCAATGAAACCGCCAGACGTGAAGTCAAGGATAGAAGGGTCGAGCAATTCCGTCAGATTTGCTAATGTGTCGACCTCTTGGACGAGATGAGGTAGCTCGGGGTGTCGCACTGTAACCTTGGGAATACTGAGATCGTGGCGTCATTGATGTGAGCTGTCATGAAACGACCAAACAACTTACGTTGCTCGGTGTGCCTCAAAGAAAGCACGAAGGGGTAAGCCAAGGCTGACGCTTAAAGAGGACAGAGCTTTCGCGTGTTGAATTTGCTCAGAAAGAAACTGTAAGACAGCAACATGCTGATCTCTTGGTTCACATAGTGAAGGATTTACGTGGCAATGCAGAGCTCTCGTGGAAGATGGAAGGGGAAACCTTGATGTTGATATCCAGGGATTTGGCGGTTGGGGTGATTTGGACACATATGAGGACTGGAAAAAAGTCATTAGCTCCCCCAAAAGATGCCAATAGACGACCAATTACCCATTCAAGGAATCCCCAGATTAAAAAACAGAACGTGACAATTCCCGCGAGAGCTTTTGCAAGCTCGCAAGCCGAATAGATCAGATTTTCGAATATAAGGCTGCGCGGGTAAAGGTAAGTGAATAGTCTTTGTTTGGTGACTTCGCGACTCCAGCGGTAAAGACGAGACCGAGGATGATGTCGCGTAGGCGGACATAGCGTAGAGATTCGGTACTGAAGGGTAGCAACATCAAGGGTCGGTTTGATAGCAGTGGAACAGTGGGAAATGTCGCTGGGTGGCGTAGACAATATTGGGCTGCTTTCTGGTGAGGTTGAAGGCGTCGCGAGTGGTCCGCGGTGAGGGGTTAATCGGATAGGAGTTCGTGAAGTCATGCCAGTGATTTCGATATTAATGAGCTTGGTCCAGGAGGATCAGCAGAAAAGATAGTATACAACCTTGGGACTGAGCCAGCCAGTCCTTTGCGAGGATCGTCCTTGTCACAGCACGCCGGTGGAGACCTGAGTGGGTATTTATGATTCCCCATCGAACCCAACCGCCTAGATATACTGGACAAAAGGAAAGTCCAGAAGAATCAAGTTGCGCCGCCGGTGTATGCGAAAATAGCGCGAAGTACGTGAACCTGGAGACGCGAAGTTCCTGGGCTGTAGATGCTTATTGTGAAACCATGGGGATGAGCAACGTAGGCCGCGACGAACTCCAGTGCAGTCATCGTGGGGTTTGAGCAAGACAATAGTAACGCGCCACCCTCATTACGGCAGTCAAATAACCCCTAAACGGACTCGCCAACTCAAGGAATTCAATCGAAGTACACCAACTGTCCAAACGCGCATCCAAGTCTAAGTTTTTTCAGACAACGCCAACGCCAAACCAGGACCTAACCAGAACCGGAATACAACTTGAAGGTAGAAAGAAAATTCAAGGTGCATGTCTAAACACAGGTAACGGAGACCGTGACAGAGTAACTGATGGTCAAGAGCTCAACAGAGCCAGTGAAAGGTTCCGAGAGTGCCGGATTCGATGGACTGCAGGTAGAGGGAGGAGGAGACACCTTCATTCTCGATGAGCCAGGCTATGTACATGTCAGAGCAGTTTACTAGTAGTAGTAGCATGCCGGCTGGGGATATCTCACTGAAGGATTCATGCAAGTCGGCGTTGAAGTCATTGATGTTACCGTCCTGGCTGACGAAGGATATTGTCTCCCAGCTGATGTTGGAACCCTCCCAGACGTTCCAGGTATAGCCAGCGATGGAGACCTCAGGAGTCTGGAGAGAGCCAACAGGTTGGATACTATTATTACAGGTGAGGGAAACGACGAGAGAGCTCCGTGTTAGTAGGCTTACCCGCCAAGACCAGAGAGCCATATCATGATCTCGTAGGAGGAGGTGGAAGAGGCTTGCGTACCATCGGGAGTGGTGCCGAACCAGATATCGTAGGAGACATCAGCCCGAATGCTAGAAGACTCGGCGACGTATTCCCAGTTCCAAGTTGTGGGCGCGGAGCTGATATCGTTCAACTATCATACAAGTTCAACTATGCACCTTCTCAGACTGGCGCGACATATGAAGAACCACTCCGAACCAGCATACCCTTGGCAGTGGTCAACTCGACGTTCGTGTCTGCCAACAGTCATAAGCGGCAGTCCTGAAACGCACGCTATGAAGTGGTCTTACAGGTCTTGACATCGTTCTCGTTGTCAGCCCAAGTCCACTGGCAGGTGGTGGACCAGGAAATGCTGTCGCCGGATGTGCTGATCGATATTGCACTCTGGTTACCTGTACCGTCAGCTGCGAAGTGGTTCCGTTCAGCTGTACGTTCAGCTTCAATGATCGCATTACTCACCAATACCCCACTGATTGTTGCAGAGCTCGTAATTGCCCTGAGTTAAGCAGGTGTATTGACCCCTAGCCAATGCAAAGAGACCAGTGACGAAGGCGAGCGAGAGGCACATTTTGTTCGTTCGACTTATCGATTCTGGGAAACCCGGGACTGACTGCTGTAGCATTGTGCTCTTTATAGGCCTAGAGGAGGTCATATATGACATCTGCACTGTTACCCGGCATACTTATGTTCGTTCATGTCGAACACACCAAAAGCGAGAGTTTCCCGGGTGACCTCAAGTTGTAACACACCTTTCTCATAGATATCACTAGAGTCGTCATCGAGGGTGGTTTGTACGTTCCGAATGGACAATTATGCGACTGCTCTCACATGTGATTCGGGAACGAACTGAATGCTCGGTGTACCATTCAGAACCTTGCCAAGTTTGGAATCTTCATGTGGGTGAAAATGCGGATGTCCTATGGCCGCAAGGCCACGAGGGTAAAGTAGCCAGTCGGTCGTTACGCATCATCGTAAACATACTTGGTAGCTCCCGACAACGCCCAGAGAAATGTCCAGGCCAAAGGAAAGCTATAAGGTTCAGCCCGAAGGACGGAGAGGTCGTTGTCCATTTATGCTTCAGGAATCCACCATCAAAATACATACGGGTTTGCGATCCGGCGAAAACGACAGTAGACTGAGGACAAACGACTGCTAGCACGGCTTGTGTCTTTGTAGTAATTTCCATTTTTCAAGACGTTACTGACACATTTGTATACAAATTGTGCTTAAATATCGCATACAACCCCTAGAAGACAACAGTGAACACAACTTAGACTAGAGAAGTCGGGTGGTCTTACTGGTATGACTAGCTAACTGGAATTCTTCGGTTGCTTCTCACGAATTTGAAGTGACGCGAACACCGATTTACTCTTCCTCATTACCACGCGTTCGACAGGGGGCTCAGCAGCTTCAGGGTCGGAGACTGGGTGCTCTTTAGGCGGAGACGTAGTAAGGAAATTCACGATGACGGCCCAAAGGCGGTTGTTGTTCATCTGGGCTTCGTCTTGTAGGATCGTCTGGTCAGCGATGCGAGCCAGTCTGCGGGATTCGTCTGTGTCGCGTCTGGAGACAATACTGCTAGGTGGCGGTCGTTCATCTGCCAAAGCCCACCCCCAGGCTCCAGTCGACAATTCTAGCCCATCTCTGAGCGCATGAGATGTCTCCTTCTGCTTTCCCGCTGCTCGCCCATTCTGCGACTCCTGTAAGTGGGTTAGGTTTCTTGTAATGTCCTTTTTGGCGAGGTCTATATTTCGGTTTCGCTTCCTCTCTATCACCAAGAACTTTTTCGCGTATTTTTGGTCGAAAAGAGCTTTTCCTTCAAGGTAGCGGCGCATAGCCTTCTCCGGGGGAGTCCCAATGATTGATGGTGACACATGCAAAGCATCGAGTTTGTCGGCAGTCTCCAGGGGTCTGATTATGCCATGGGTAGATACTCTTTCGCGAATCATGGCTTCCTCCCAAGATAGTAGGCCCTGCAGAAATTAAAATGCGGATGCAAGATGTCAGCCTCGTGTCCACGTATGACACGATATCGCGCAATTATATGCTACGATTCGTGGGACGACACGTACCTCGTCATTGTAGTAAACGTTTGCTTCTCCAGCATAGCATACATCAGTCGTATCTATCATCGACACGCTCCGTCGTAATTTACTAGGTCTTCCCATGTTTTGGCCATCCTGGGAGCGCAACAAGCTCCTTTCGCCTCGGCCAAGTGACCGTTCTGAGGTAGACCTTGACACTGATGCGCGTACTGATTTCATTTGGAGAGAGAAGAATACCGACCGAGAGAATGGTGGACGTAGGTTGGACGAGCCTGGTGTTGGTGCCGGCCTGTCGGGAGGGCTGTGCGAATTACCCTGGGTGCCTGGCGACTCGCTTATAAGATCGTTGGAGAATGGGCTGGAAACCTGCTGGATAGGTGCACCGATAAAATGGTCCTCGTTCTTGGCACTGTTGACCAGGTGGTGCGAGGCTGAAGCAACTACTTCTGGGGAACTCGGTGTAAGATTCGTTTGTTGTAACATTCCTGTAACACGCTTCGTGAAAGTAGCGATAGCACGATAACAGTATTTTGCTGGGGTAGTAAAAGGGAAGATGATCGGCAGACAATGCGCCACATCTGTCAGAAGATTAGCCCTTGTTTGCATCTCGTTGTTTGTCGAATGCACACCATCATAGATCTGGAAGTGAACCAGGGTGGGACCATAACGTTCTTCTATGCCTACCAATGGCGGATACAGCGCACGGAGCTCGTTTCTCAGAGGAAACCTCGAAGGGTCAGCCGCCTTATGCGCTCTTGATAAAAAAAGATTCGATCATTATCCCTTGCCCCTCACGGCAAACAGTTAACTCACGAGTAGATAATCTCGTCCCTGAGCACCTCTTTATCACCAGCAATGATGAGCAAAGGGGGCAGCCCGCCCAAATATGAAAGTGCGGGACTGACAAGAGGATGCATGAGAAGGCTATTCGGGGTGTAGAGATGAATTTGTGAGTCTATCTTCAGTTGTTCCCCTGTCTCGGTCTCAAGAAAGACTGTTTGATTTTCGTCAACCGAGGGTAGTGAGGCAGTACACCCGCCATCTATAGGCATATCACTTGACGCTGATTTCTCATCCTCACCACTGAGGCTAAGTTTTGCTAACGCATCCTGTGTAAGTGCCACAGTAGTTGCTTCACCGGCTTTATTCCCAGTGACAGTAATACGGACAATTTGTCGAATTTTTCCCCGAAGTCTGGTATGAATTTTGCGTGTCATCTCCTCTGACGGCGGGGGCCATAAAGCACTGGGCTTATGGAGAGAGAGCCCATACGAAGGAAGGATATCCTGAAGAACCCCGTGAGCTGACCAAATGTATGATAGCAAGGCAAATCCAAAATCACCGTGGCAGTATTGGTGTAAACGCTCGGAAAGGAGTGTGTCAGATCACACCACGGTGAGATCAGGACACCACCAGCGGGCAGTGGCTGACCAGTATCACGCAACACTTGAAGTAAAGCAAGAGTAAGTCCACCTCCCGCAGAACCCCCCGCGACCACTATGCGTGACGGTTTTACGGGTTGATGAGGCGCATCAGGAGGAGGCTTAATCAAATATAGGTCTACGGAATTCTCCAGGGTAAGCCCTTGCAAACAAGCCGCTGATCTCACTTACAGGCTGCAACCAGGTCCTGGAGTGCACAAGGAAATGGGTATTGCGGAGCGAGTCGGTAGTTGATGGCTAAAAATATTTAGTGATTATCGGAGAAAACTAATTCCGTGGAACACCCACCGAACACTCGACCTTTGATCTTTCTTGCGAGCCGCTGGATGCAATATCTAACCAGTGAAGTGTCTTTAACATGCAAGTAGAGCAGGGTGCAAAACAAGCTACCTCTCTAGATCGAGACTTCCGAAGTAATAGCCCCCTCCGTGAGTGAACAATATACAGCGCATGTCATCAGTGTCCTTGTCGTAGATGTTGCTAGGGTCTGAGGCTGAGGAAGGTAGAGCTTCAGCCGCGTCTTGCGAGGAATCACTATTGCCTGCTTTCGTTTTCTGAAATGCCCTCCGACGTTTCTTGGCTTCTTCCCAATCTTTCCTGGCGGTCACCCATTCTCCAGCAATTCTGTGGGACCGTAAATTACAGTTCAAATATTACAAGTTTGACCTACCCAGTGATACCACGCACTTGCCACCACTTAGTACCGCCCACCAAGAGCGACGCGTGTTCCTCGCCTCCAAGAACCTGGATCAGCAATGTAGCCGCCTCGTCACAGCAGGACATCGGGACAGTGACCCGCACGACATGGACCCAAGGGGGAGACGGGGTCCGAATATTAGAGAATGCCTGAAGCTCTTCAACTGGGTGGCTATAAACCCATGAGATGCGGATCTTGCGACAAGTTGCACGGGTTTGTCACTCACTGGGTCGCCACATCGAGGAATCTCTG
Organism: Boletus sp. MG55; assembly: GCA_003313885.1. Classification (NCBI taxonomy): domain Eukaryota; kingdom Fungi; phylum Basidiomycota; class Agaricomycetes; order Boletales; family Boletaceae; genus Boletus; species Boletus sp. MG55. The sequence continues at coordinate 17,372 of QGOI01001259.1, read as the reverse complement.
TGAGCGCTGCATTAAAATCACTCTAAAGATGGGCACATGGCGAGACGTGCCTTGGCTATATTAAACGCCTCATCGTAGAACAGTTCGTCTTGTCGAAGTTGAGTGAATGGGTTATCATCTTCTGCCTTTTCTTTCTTCACACGATCGAAGTAATGCCTGAGAAGAATCTCTAAGGCAATTGGACCAAGCTTCAGGCCAGCCGTACGAGTAAGTGAATTGGGCATCTGAGAGGCGTATCTGGATTATGGATATGGTTCGGAATTTGCGTGATGGGCCCCAGATGCGAAGAGGTCCGTGCGCAACTTGACAGGCTACCACGAGTCAACCAGGCTGTACATACCATGGCGTAACACAGGTTCATTACGGTGCTTTCAAATCAGTACTATACGGAAAAACCGTTATGTAAAGTGGTGATACAATGGAATCGCACGTGACCATCAATACTGCCATCGGAGGCTCAGCTGAGCCGATCCTATCATGTTATCATTGCTTTTCCCTAGTACTAACTTGGATCGGTTGGTGGCCGCGTTATGACTCGGCGTTGTACATTTGGGCTGATATCGCTTCCTCCATTCGGTTCTTACAGTTCGAGAGCCCTCGCGACCCGCCAGAACGCGCCGATTTACAGGTTCCGAATCACAGATTGAGTCAGCATCCTCACCTCGTCCTCGCCGAATCATTTATGCATGACTCCACCCGTAGAAGGGCAACCATCTTGTAGCTTTCTTCAGAGGCTATCTTACGTCCCCTACCACTGGAAAACCTTGTTGTTTCGTCCAGATTAAAGACATGAATGTACCTTCAAAAACGGCAGGGACTTTCTCCAATCAACCCGCCAAGAAGCGCGACGGTCTCAAAAACATCGCAGATTCCACTCTGGGAGCCATTGAGGCAGGATACATCACCTTTGCTCACGGTCACCTTGACTTGGCTGCGAAAGTCAGGTTCTCCAATCACAACACGCGCTACTATCCACCAGATGACTACCTTTCTTCCAGATGGGCTTTGGACGGGCCCATGTCACCCCCAGGCCCAACCAAGACCGAGATCTCGACTTTAGAGATATCTACACTGGATGGCGCTCGCCTTCTATATGACAGCTTGTCTAGCTCAACCAGCTTTGGCAGAATCACGGTGCTCAATTTTGCCTCAGCCACTCGCCCTGGCGGAGGGTTTCTCAGTGGTGCGCAAGCACAGGAAGAATCCATTGCACGATCCTCCACTTTTTACCCTTCCCTCATGACAGACACAGCCCAGCAGTTCTATAAATTGCATCTACGTGATCGTCGCGGCGGATTCTACCACCATGCAATGATATACACCCCTTCCGTTGTCATATTCCGAAATGATTCCGGAGAGTGGGCCACCCCTTTTGAAGTTGATGTCCTTACTAGCACCGCAGTTAATGCAGGCGACGTCCGGAACAAAAATGGTGGGGATGCAGACCACGGGAAGGTGGAGAGGATGATAGAGTTGACGATGAAGGAGCGAATGGGCAGGATACTATCACTGATGGAACGACAAGGGGCAAAGAATCTCGTTTTGGGAAGCTTTGGTACGGGAGTGTTCCGTAACAGCGTGAAGATGGTGGCTAGGATCTGGGCAGACCTGCTTACGAAGGAAGGAGCGAGATTCAGGTCCTCTTTTGATCGCGTCGTGTTTGCGATTCTCGGGACGAGCACGTTCACCACGTTCAAACAAACGTTTGAGAATCCGACTAACACCACAGATATGTATGTGGACGATTGATACGGCAGGGTTGAAAAGAATGTAGGAAACTTGCTTATAGTTAATGTCATAGGTACGACTTCCAACTTCATTCCCTAACTTTAACCAGGTTGAAATTCTTTCGTTGAACAGAAATTTCGAAGCCCATCGATCAATCATATGGTCAACATCCATGGAATTCCGGTCTTTTCGGTCTACCTGAATCCGATATCCAATTTATATGAGAAGCCTGATCAACGAACCTTCTCAGGCTGTCTGTCACCAACGTTCTGGTAGTAGTAGTCCAGTCAGCTAAGAAAGCTCATTTATTGTATAAATACACGGACTGTCAATCCAACATACGGTGGCCCAAGGCGAATGAGCAGCAGTCGCAAAGACTACAATTTCCCATGATCCGTGACATTGATCTGAGATGATGGTCACTGGGACTCCCCGGACCCCGATCTTCTTCGAAAGTATCCGAGTAGATACGAGGCCAAGAGAGTCCTATCTTATCTAGAGAGTTTTCTTGTTCACGCGAATACAATGCGGTGCCAGTCCTGATCAACCTGATAGTCGGAACCTATCACGGTCATGTTATCACCTTTGCTGAATAATTCAACCGTGGTCCGTGAAGGACCCGCTTCAATCATAGAGTAAGGAACGATACCTGCCAAAGACGGCCGAACATGTCAAGATGGTAACACCGAGCAAGCTAACTGGACGAAAGAAATATTTTTGGGATATCACTGGTCCCTGGATGAGTTGTCGAAATCTCATCGTGACCTACTAAATTTGAATTTGAGAGCCTGCTAGGACAGTATAATCTGCCAGCAGGTGGTCGCATCGATTGAATTCTGGATCTGGGTCACCAGCGGATGTACACGGGACGTCCAGCAAGTCATGGTACTGCCAAGATCAGGAATATTGTGGAGAACTTAGAAGAGCATCATGCCATCACGGGGTGCGGCCGGGGAGACGACTCGGAACTTCAAGTTGGTTATGGTGCATCCTTACGTATATACCGACCGTCGGTCCTGATTGGTGCCGCAATGTGATAAGTACTTGCGGCGCCTCAACTCCACCGTCAAGATACTATCTTTCCCGCAAACGTGATTATACCAGGCTCTCACTCACGGTCCCTGACTGTGCAGTACTGTACCTGCGGTCGAAACTTGGCCCGACATGGCGTTGATGAATGTTCAGCTCAAAGACCTCACCTCTGCGATTCACAAAACTGGCCAACATGCATTTGATGCCGGTAATCATGCAGACATCTGGCTCGGAGAATATGTTGATCCCAAACAGGGAACTCGCAAGGTATGTTCTTTGACCCGATGATTGCCTCGATCGTCATTTACTTCTCCCGGATCAAGGTCGCAATCAAAGTTATTAGGAGCGCCTTCACCGCTGAAGAAGCGAAGCTGTTCAATGAGGTCAGTGTATTAATCAGACAATGTACTTTAGTTCCAGTATATCAAAAACGTCGTCGCCATGACAGAAACTTCTCCGAGAAGCAAGGCTTTGGACTACGTTGGTTCACGACAATATCGTACCGTTCCTTGGAACCATGACCACTTCCGACATGTCTCGTCATTCAGCTCCTGCAATAGTGTCACCCTATTACAAAAACGGGAGTTTGAAGAAGTATGTTACAAACAATAACCTTACACTTCGCGGCAAGATGGATCTGGTAAAGTCATCAAAACCATATCATTATAAACGGAGCCATCTAAGGTTGCGTATCAGCTATACCAAGTTGCCAGTGGTTTGGCTTACCTCCATAGTCATCGGGTTGTCCACGGCGATATCAAACCAGTATGTTGGACTTCAACCCTCGATCGTGACCTTATCGTGGCCTGCGATCTTTACAGGGAAACATCCTAATTAACGATAGTGGACAAGCAGTCGTCACCGACTTTGGTCTTTCCATAGTAATGGAAATGTCAGGGTTTACTACTAAAAATACACCTGGCACTCTCCGATACATGGCGCCTGAACTTCTGGCTGAGCCGACCACTGCGGCAGCAATCCGACCCACAACTGCAACCGATGTATGGGCGTTCGGGATTACAGCGACGGAGGTAAGGTCTTTGAACGGCACCTGCTTTCTCCCATCATCTTAGAAACATCGTTGCATTTGTAGATCTTTTCTGTGAAACAACCGTACCACAATCTTCCGAACGATGCTGCAGTGTTGATTTATGTCACAAAAAAACATGGGAGGGTCAAGTATGACGATTACAAACCCGACATAAAGGAAAGTTTATGGGGTTTGCTAGAGAAATGCTGGAAACAGAACCCTGGCGAAAGGCCCTCTATGAACGATATAAAGGGCTTCGTGGATAAAAAGAGGAGTAGCTATGTGTAAACATCTAGACTACGACTACAGCAACGCTGATCTACAGCCTGGATCTATTGCCGATAACGTATCCCTCGTCCTCCAGAACGGCCTTTGCAAGATTTCCCACTACAGGAAAGAGCCTAGCGTGAATATGTGCGTGTTCCGAACTCGCTTGACGTCTAGCAAACCTGGCTGCGATCCCTTGCGAGATGACTGCCAACTGCAAATTTGTTATACATGATTGTATGCGAAGGCTAGAAAATCGAGCTCACTCGGAAGAGCATCCAACTACGGACGAAAACCATCTCTTCGATGGGGTATGCTTGATTGGTGAGGCGACAGTATTCACGTTCCAGGTCTTCCAAGGGTATAGGCACGTCTTTTGTTGTGTTCTTGAACGACTTGATCAAACTGTAGTTCTTGAGTAGTGGATCGTCAGGTAGATTTTTGGGATCAATCGCCCACGGTTGCGTGAGGTTACCAAGGTCTGCCAGCTGGATACCAATTCATGTTCTAGTCATATCAAGAGTGCAGGGCGACCTACCGGGCTGCCGAGAGTGCACAGCTCCCAGTCTAGCATTCCTATTACTTTGTTTTCGGATGGATGGAAGACCAAATTATCAAGCTTATAATCCCCGTGAACGATGCGTAACCCAGTTTTCCTTTCATCTGGGAGATGTTGCTGATACCAATCTACCAACTCATCGAAACATGGTATATTTCCTGTCGGTTTTGCAGTATCGATGTCGACTACCTTGGCCTGTACCTTGGAAATACGGGTCAAGGACTTGATCTGGCGCGGATAGTAGTTCGTAGATGGTCCGAAATTAGCAAGACCTATGTCAGCCGGATCAAGGGACGCCAGCGCGGCAAGAGCTTGCACAGCGGAAATCCAACTAGTAGCCCCCATTCTTAGCTGTATGCGTCGCGAGTCATAAAGATTTACTCGCCATTCACGCCTATCATTTACGGATACTTCAAACATCCTTGTGTCGGTGAATATCCGACCATCCAAATACTCCATAACGTAAAAGGAGGTCCCAATGACTTCGACGTCCTCGCACAGAGCATAGGGTATCGGAACAGGGACAACCTGCCAAGGTTGGGTGCTAGGCTTGGTGTTGTGCTTGTGGAGGGCACTCAAAACTCGATATTCCCGCTCAATTTGATGAGCGGTGGAGGAGAGTAGCTGGCCTGTAGGCTTCTTTCGCAAAACGAAACGCTTCTGCCTTCCAAATCATCAGACTGCTTTACGTACGGGGATGTTGACACGTGGTACAAACCTAGCGTCGGTCAAGAAGTAAGTAGGATTGGACTGAAAACTTGGTTATGGTTCGTCGAGACGTCGAATGAAGCCCACTATACATACCTGCCCAAACTGGACAGAAGATGAGATAGAGGTCTCGCCGAGACAGCTGGGAACATACTTTGAATTGCTGGACATCTACGGGGGAGCTGACAGCTGGAACATGAGTGACGAGATATGCATTCAGTTTGTCGACATCGATGTTAGCGCGTATTGCTCCGTATTCCCCACCGATTCGCTTGGGAGTGCTGTTCGACATCGTAGGCAGCAAGTTAGAAAGGGACAACGATGAACTCAGCACTCGGAATAGCTTATTTTCGCACCACGGAACGACCGCATCCCGCGGGCGAAAACGACAAGTGACTACATTCATTGACTTTGTTGCAACCAACGCAGGACCCTTATATACGGTTCTCGCTGGCGCACCACCAAGTCCCATTGGCAGCAATTCCATGTTCCATAGTCATGACAGTCGTGGAAGCAAATTTTCTGTTTGTTGCGTGGTTCGAACACAGTACGTGGGAGATTCCCGGGCGGAAACTTCCAGCAATAGCCCGGCTGAAGCACTGACGTAAGCTTACGGGGAGTCTAAAAATTTGGAGAATTGCCGCCACTGTTTTCTCTTCACTTTCGTTCTCTTCCTCCATGTTCACTGCAGCTCGTTCTCTCCGTACCGCTGTTGCTCGTTCTGGCAACTATGCGGTGCGTTTCGTCTTCGTGCTAGTTGCCCAGATCTCATATATTTTGTTTGTAGGGCATTCCGCGGTCCTTGATCGCGAGGAACATGAACACCAAAATCAATGGTGCGTAGCTCCTTGTCCCGAGCACTGTCTAGGTCTAACCTCAACTCATGTCAGGACCTGTCGTGGGTATTGATTTGGGTACGACGAACTCATGTGTTTCCGTCATGGAGGGGAAGTCGTCTCGTGTTATCGAAAACGCGGAGGGTGCCCGGACCACTCCCTCTGTTGTGGCCTTCACGAAGCACGGAGAACGCCTTACTGGTCTTCCTGCTAAGCGGCAAGCAGTTGTCAACTCGTCGAACACAGTCTTCGGCTTTAAACGATTGATTGGTCGCCAATTCAAGGACAAGGAGGTTCAGGATGATATGAAGCATTGGTGAATACATACATCAGGAATTTTTCCCCCTCCTCTTACTCATTCGCCTGTAGGCCTTTTCAAGTTGTTGCCAAGAGCGACGGTCGTCCAGCAGTCCAAGTTGAAAATGGTGACAAGACACAGGAATTCGTGAGTGGATGTCTCTCTGATTATTAAATGTATTGACGCTGTTGAAAGTCTGCGGAAGAGCTATCATCGATGGTACTTACGAAGATGAAGGAGACCGCCGAGCAGTACCTCAATAAGAAAGTCACGTATGTCCTTCTTCATGGAGTATTTGCCAGAACAATATTGATTTCATTCGCTTAGTCATGCGGTGGTCACTGTGCCTGCATACTTCAACGATGCACAACGACAAGCTACCAAGGATGCTGGTCAGATCGCTGGTCTAGACGTGCTCCGTGTTATCAATGAACCCACTGCTGCCGCCCTCGCCTATGGTCTTGACCGCTCAGATTCATCCGTCATCGCCGTTTACGATCTTGGCGGTGGTACTTTCGATATATCGATATTGGAGATGCAGAAGGGTGTCTTCGAGGTCAAGTCCACCAACGGTGACACTCACCTTGGTGGAGAGGACTTCGACATCGCGCTGGTCGACTATATCTTGAAGGAGTTCCAGAAGGAGTCGGGTATCTCTCTCAGCCAAGATCGGATGGCTATTCAACGAATCCGTGAGGCCGCAGAGAAGGCCAAAATCGAACTTTCGTCGACGACCCAGACGGAGATCAACTTGCCATTCATCACTGCCGACGCGTCAGGTCCGAAACACATCAACCTGAAACTCAGCAGAGCCAACTTCGAGAGCCTGGTTGACAAACTTGTCCAGCGTACTGTCGACCCCTGCAAGAAGGCACTTACTGATGCCGGTGTGAAAGCCAGTGAAGTTAACGAAGTAATCTTAGTCGGTGGCATGACTCGTATGCCAAAGGTCGGCGAAACGGTGAAGGGTATTTTTGGTCGGGACCCCAGCAAGGGTGTGAACCCTGACGAGGCAGTTGCCATCGGGGCGTCTATCCAGGGTGGGGTGCTTGCTGGAAATGTCACTGACATTTTGTTACTCGACGTTACCCCACTGTCGCTTGGCATTGAGACCCTCGGCGGAATCATGACGAAGCTAATCAATCGCAACACTACTATCCCCACCAAGAAGTCCCAGACATTCTCGACTGCGGCTGACGGTCAGACCGCCATCGAAGTGAAGATTTACCAGGGGGAACGAGAGTTAGTCCGGGACAACAAGCTCCTGGGTAACTTCAATCTAGTTGGTATTCCCCCTGCACCCAAAGGCGTCCCTCAAATTGAAATCACTTTTGACATCGATGCCGGTTAGTTTCAATAACCAGTTTTATTCAACGTACGCTGACCGCTTTATAGACGGTATTGTCAACGTCTCTGCGAAGGACAAAGCTACTGCAAAAGATCAATCGATGACGATCGCTTCTTCATCAGGTCTCAGCGACAAGGACATCGAGCGCATGGTATCTGATGCTGAGCAGTATGCCGAATCCGACCAGGCACGTCGTGCTCTTATCGAGGAAGCAAACAAGGGTGAATCTGTTTGTGCGGACACGGAGAAAGGTTGGTTCGTGGTTATCGCAAGCGTTACATGGGCTTAAAATTTCTTGCTTAGCCATGAACGAGTTCAAAGACCAGCTCGACGCCACAGAGAAGGAGAAAGTCACTAAGCTTGTAGCAGAACTCCGGGAATTGGCAGCCAAAGGTCAGGTTGGCGATGCCTCGGTTACTGCGGATGGGATTCGAGAGAAGATCAATGAGACCCAACAAGCTTCGCTCGGTCTTTTCCAAAAGGTCTATGAAAAGCGTAACGCCGAAAATGCTGCCTCCGAGTCGTCAGAAAACAAGGAAGCGTCAGAAAACAAGGAAGAAAAGAAAGATTAAATTACCCATCTTCTTGTTTTCGAGTAGTTGATCCTCTCGCTCGATCTCGTAGTGGCTTCCTCGCCGTCCCTTCGTTTGCATCTGTCCACATTTTCGCTATCCGCACTGACATGATCCCGCATGGCATAGATTATGATAAACGTACCACCGCACATACTCTACTAGTAGCGTTGTGTTTATTTGTCACTATAACCTCCTCTATGTAGTTGAGGAACACCCCGCTCAATACATCAGACTCCCGCCTCTAATTTGAAAGTTGAGTATAGCAATGTCGCTGAATGATTCAGTTTGGCTCAGGAGTAATACTGACACTTCAGTTTGCGGCGACCGAATATGGTAGTGATAGTTTTACTACTGTTTCGCCATTGTGAGTGGCACGCTCAATGCAAGACACGTTTGTGACCGCACACGCCAGCTGATGTTCGGTGATACCTTTCCCATGGCCGCGCACTGACCCGGTATGTCTCGGGTACAAGCAGAGCAAATGGGAACGGTCCATGCGCTTGTGGTCATGGCGAGAAACCTAACTGGGACCGGCCCCGGCCTTCTACTTACCAGAACAACAGTCGAAATCCATGCTCACATGGTTTTAGTTCGTCCGGCTCCGCTCACTCTTTAAAGTATTCCATTCAACCATCGCCGTCAGCTAGGTTGGCAACATTGTCTCGCGAGTGTAAATTTCCTTCTCCGCCACTGAGGAACCATGATCATGGGCACGTAAACATCTCGTAGAGCATTGTAAGAAACCTTGACCTCGGTACCGCATCCACCGCGGTGCTATCACGACTACGGTCTACCCCGAAGGCCTGGACATGGGACTATGTGGGGCGTCTGGTATTCGTGCTAATGTCTCTTGTGACATCTGGATCGGTGCTACCGCAACTTGAAACGGCGCTCAAATGTAGTTTGCATCTTCCTAATACGAGATCATGGCCTGACCCAGAGTCTGGCGGACTCGGCAGGTACCAGGCTCTGATTGTGCACATTCCGGAATCCTGTCGATTGGCCACGTTTATAACAGTATCCGAGAGCTGTTGGCTCTTTGTCGACGCTGACAATTTCAACACTGGCTATACCTGGAACGTCTGGAAGGGTCGCAGTTCTGCCGGGAGATCAGCGCCAGCTTGAAGGAGTTCTTTCATGAGATGCTTTCTGTCGTGTCAATGTCCGTCTAAGATCGTTCTAACGCACCCTGAATAGCCTGGTTCATTGCCGATGGGGCTCTGCCGAACTTACGGCCAACAGCTACTCTAACCCTGTCTCCAAATAAGCGATAGCTGCTGGGATAACTCGATAAATTACGAAGGTAAGTGAGTTTTGAACAACACCAATGACGTAGGCGGTCAACTGGAGCTGCTCTGATCGAGATACGTTGGTGCATGGCGTGCGCCGTTCCCCCCACGTTGCTGACGTGACTCTGGATTGACTATGCTCCTTGGAGCATCTGTGGTCGAAGCGACTGTTTCTCTGAATCATAGTCTGAACAGGAATAGGCATGTGTAGTGAAAAGAAATACCCGATACGGTCTGTCAGGATCTGAATAGCCTGGGAATGCGCGGCAGCAGTCAGGATATAACACTTGAATTTCTTCGACCTGCCTCGATCGGCACTTGATCACCCTGCGCCGATCTGAGGCGCTTACGATGGTCCTGGGCAGTCCATATTGCGAGTGAAAATTTTGGTCTGCGGGATACTGTCAAGATGAAATTCTCGGGGAAACTGGTGGTATGTCAGAGAAGTATGCATTTGCATAACACAGGAATCAATACTCCGTAGGGAGGTTGCTGCAAGATTGCTTACAAGTCTAATTCTGCCAACTTGTATCTTTGCGAGGAGATATGAAATCCAATGTAGCTAGCGGTAAAGTGTTTGAATGCCTCTCAAGCCTCTGGAGATCCTGCCAATATCTTGCGAATCTGCTTGTAGTGGCCAACCGCCATCTCCGCTATCGAATGGAAAGTCTTCAAGTGTGATTCGTTGTTGCGAGCAGCTGCTAGGGAGATCTGGTTATTATTCTTGCATCCCAGCTCTTCCTTGTAAAATGACCGTACATCGCTAAATTTTGTATGAATAAAGTGTCAACGTGTCTCAAGACAAAGTACACACTTTATGTCATTGACGAACAGTACTAGGCTTCCGGGATCGTCTGAACATAGTCTGTCAACAGGATCTCACGTAGTAATGCCATGTATGTATAAACCTCCGTGATGCCAGTGATCGGCGTACGCTGGTAAGTGGGATGCTGCTTGGCCATACTGGCGATCCATTCGTGTCGATTGCATGCTATCGACCATACCTGCATGGATTCGGTCTCGTACTCCATAAAATTGGTAACGAAAAAGTTCAAACTCGACGTCATGATCAGCTTTGAGGGAACGGGTTGAAACAGGGCTGGCGCTTTGTGAATGAGGCCTCCAAGTGCGTCCAATACTCTACCTCCCCGTTGTCGCCTCCCGATGAATCGGTCATTGAACAGATAGATGTTGGGCATCACCGAAGGGAAACGGACAGATGCGTCATCATCGTAGATGCCACACGACGTGTAGAGTGCAATCCATATCTGATTCATGCGGTGAGTGAGGTGCCCAGTAGCTGTCGACGCGTGGACAACGCCTACTCGCAAGTACGTCCGCACAGAGGGGTGACCGTCCATTGGGTAACCACGTTGTGCCGCCACGTCAACGCACACCTTATAAAGATCGTGGTCGAGCGATGGCGCTTTATGGGGCATGTCATACTGCGCGAGGAGCAAGCTAATAACCGTGCTAATGGTTTGAATCTGCGACTACGTTAATTAAGGAAAACAGCTTCGAATTCTGCTCACCTGTTGCGGGTCAAGAATTGCAGTTGGTGCAGAAGGTGCCAGCTCTTGCCACCACTCTGATACCCGGATTTGAGGGTATTCTCGTCAACCCCCCATTTTGACCTGTTGTGAAAGCAGGAATGCAGTCACTAGTCTATATTCAGTTCGACGCACAGTGGTAGGAGGTAGTTATCAGTTGACAGTTACCCCACATATTTTCAGTCTGGAATTTCTGAACCCGACTCGGAATGGTTCAGGTCTGTCAGCAAAAAAATTGTCTGGTAGTCTCGAACCAGAAAAAGACGTCACTTCCCGGGAACCGGAACAAGTCCGAACGATCTAACCAGAAAATTTAAACGCGTCGAGGTCAGACTCCACGCAACATATATGCAAGTACGTTTCAAGTCCTCTCCACTACCTCGTCACCTCTCTGTTTCCCGTGGTAGTGATTACCTCAAGGCAATATTCTCACTGCTCTCGAACTTTGATTCAGCAAGGCAGCGCTTTCGTACAATTCGCGCGATGGAACTGCAAACGTCACCCAATCATCCTTCTAATCCAACAGCGACTACCTCCGTAAGTCATCTCCACAGCAATGCTTGGCAGGGGTCACTTTCATCTGATGTTGTTCTCTGAGTCGCAGAACGTTGTCACAAATGCTGAGCCGCTCGTGATGCAGATTATCGTACGCAGGGACCTGTTTGACGTGAGTTTGCGGCGTCAAGCTGACGTTATATTCTGAGTGATCTATGAAGAACTGATCCCCCATCAAAAGAAAGCAAAGTGGGGTGTTGGTCCACTCATGGCCCAGGCGGCGCATGCGGCCACCGCGGTATGCCGATTGCTTACGTGCTACATCTTCCCGCAGCGTTGATGTCTTTCACTGTCAGGTTCTGCACGAGACGCGTGAACGACAAGAAACAATCGACTATCTCGCAGATCTGAGGAACATGCGCAAGGTGAGTCTCGAAGGTCGTGGATATCCGCGCATGATGACACAAATCCACCTAGGTCGTGCTTCAGGTGTGCTACGTTCATTTTACATGCAGTCTCCCCTATAATTCGGCTTGTACTTCAGACACCGGATGTATCTACGCTTGACAAGCTTTCTGCTGCTCTCTCAAACGCCGGTCCATCGCCGATACCACATCACGTCTGGACGGAGCAGCCTGAAAACATTCCCACTTGCATCGCTCTTGTACCTAATAGAAAGGAGAAGTCGATACGCAAGGCGTTAGACAAATCGTCATGCCGGCTTTGGCAAAGCGATTAACGGTATTCTAATCATCTGTAACGTGCAAATTAACATCGCAACATCGCGCTGGACTACACTGATGTCGAGACGGATATCGGCGTTCCATATATGCCTGTCAGCGCCGTAGCAGTTTCAACAATTTTTCTATGCCATCTAACCCAAACCCGTCTTCGGTTGGGTAACACACAAACATGCGTTGAGCAATCGTATCAAATTTGCGCTGAGAAAACAGCTGGTCAGTGGGGCACCCCACATATATGAAACTAACTGACCCGGAAATCATGTCGATTCAGGAGATGTGCACCACGCGCGACCTTGGTATATGTCTGGCTGAGCCACGTGAACTTCCATCCAGATATATTCCTGGTTGGTCTGAGATCGCTTGCTGCGCTGATATTGAATGTGACCTTAAGATGGTCCGAATTGTTGTCTGCGGCTCCTTCGGGGTGCTGCTCGAGGAGATCTCGAAGCACTGAGTGGATCAACCGTTCCGAAGTGCCTTTCGGTGTATCGGGAAATTGAGCAGCATTCTTAATGACATAGTAATCCCCTGCCGGAGTCAGGATCAAAACTGCGACCACCTACAAGACCGGTAAGTCGTTGGGAATCTAGAGATGTTCCTTGGTCTTACCCTGCCGTGTTGTAGTGCAACCCAATACTCCCTGTTCTCGAAGTCGAGCCACGGGTCAAAGGACGTCTGACGATACTCAGCTGGTATTTGGTAAGGATCGACCAATAATACGTACAGCAGCCAGCTGAAGACCTCTACGAGCATGCTTCCAAGCAGCGATGCCATCTTCGACCTCTCGCTTCAGGTCATCTGACCAATCTTGTCGCAAGATGCGTTTGGCCTGCACGTTCGCCCTCTCCGCTCGCCGAAGGTTCTTCTTTAAGTCCTTGACCATAGATCCGTGCCCACCCTCGTCGTCCTCCTGCGTCAACTTGAGGATGTGCTGAGGATCGATGACGTCCTCGCTGATACAGCTGACGGTAGACCACCCCATGTCTGCCAACAGCTCTTCAGTCTCCTCAGGGACGCAGCAGTAGACGAGACGCAGATCGTGGGACTGGGCCCATGCGATGAACTGAGTCACAGTTGGCCTGAGTGCTGCCTTGCCAGAGACAAAAGGGCTTCCCCAAGCAAAGACCCAAGCTTTGGCATGCAAGTACCCCTGAACAGGGAGGAACGATGACTGTGGAACAGGTCAGACGGTCGCCAGATGTGGTACCGTGATCTCTCGAGCCAGGCGGTGGCTGGGTCATGTCCATACTGGGCTACGAGGGCAGCAAGTTCGATAGTATCCATGTGACTGCCGTCGATAGAGTCAGGTATCTCCAGCGGGGTATGGTCTAGGTGGAATTCGAGCTCGTCGTCGTCATCAGACCGTTCACTGGAGGAACTCGGGGTGATCGAGGATCGTGACGTGCTGCCATGGTCCGACTTCTCTAGCTCGTGGTCTGAGCCGTGGTTTTTGAAGTGGTTGAGGAAACGATACGTAGTCGACTCGATCCCGAATGGCTCCTCTCGTTCGGTCGAAATGAAGAGCGAGAAAAGTGGATAGGTTTACAGTGTGAATGTTGGTAGCCCCTCTCGCTGACAACTCGACAACCTCGAATGTTTAGAATTGATGACGTCATTCAGTAGTGTCCCCCCGATCATCGATCCTCGATCAGATCTCGGGTGGCTAAGTTGCACCAGGCTTGGCAAAATAGCGATGGAGTTAATAATGCCTCTGTACTATGTACCTGCTTATGTCTTACAAGTATACGGACTCTCCCTCCACCCGAGCCCCAGCCTCTTTCTTCATCTGCCACCCAGGCCAAACATGCTCCACCGCTCCAATCAGACCACCGTCTTGAGATCCACGCCCGACCAGTAGGTAGAGATGAACCTCGGAGAGGGTAGGTATCGTGCGTTGCACAAACGCTTCCGCGCGTCGCTCCACCATCCGTTCCGAAGCGACTTCGGGGACGATCTCCAGTTTCGTCAAGCGTTCCATGCACGTGATGGTGGCATCGAGCGCATGTTCCTCGCCCCGGTCCCGTGCGAGCGCGTCGCTCATGATGCACAAGTAGGTCAGCGATGTGCAGACGGTTTTCAAGGCAGTACGAAGTCCTGCGTTGGTCAGTTGCAATATACGGTTCAACGTGAGTCGTTCAAGGGTCGAGCCGGACGCGCTCACGAGGTACGTGAGCTCGTCGTCCTTGACGGGAACGTCCACAAACTCGATCTCAGTGAGGCAGCAAGACAGCGAGGCCAGTGGGAGGGTGTGATCCGTGACAGAGAGGACGCTGAGGATGGAGAGCCGCTTCAACGATGGCCATGTAGCGACGCAGGACGCTAATTGAGCCATGCTAAGGGTATGGCACTTGGCTTTGAATGCTTTGAGTTTGCTCAGCCCGCAGAGGGCATCCGTCAGATCGTCCGGTGGAACGACTAGGTCCATGCCTGGATTGAGATGCAAGGTCTGAACGTTCTTGGAAACACGTAGTATGTACAGGAACGCTTTAGCGAACTGCGAGCGGTGTAAGTCGCCGAGCTGCAATCGTAACTTGGCTAGGAGCATTGGTGAGGGGTGGCCCCGGGGGAGTTGCGGAAAAGGGTCCCAGGATGGGTGTTTCTCCAAGTAGCCTACCGAGAGATACTTGATGTCAAGACCAGGTCCAGGATGCGCAACGAGTCCGTTCGCAAAGCTGACTATTTCAGGAGGATGCCCGCATTGCTTGTCTTCCGAGCGAAAATCGATTAACAGCACGTTGAGCGCACATCTCCATTCTCGACACACCAATGCAGAGGATAATATATCCTTTCGCCAACTGCGATGTGTCGGTGGAAAGCGCAAGTTTTCAAAGATGATGAGGAGTATGTCTATGGGAAGGGAGATGGATCTGCGCTTGTTCGGGGGGACAACTGGCAAGACGCGCACGACTCGACCGACTGTCGCAGAAAAATCAGAAGAAGGGTCGGAGAAAATGCCACGAGTCATCATGGTGCATAGCAGACGCGAACTGGTAAACGAGACGGACACGCTCTCCGTGTTATCTGTCAGCGACTGGTCGAATTCAAAGATGGTATTGCTAGAGCTTTTTGGAGACCCATCTTCGCTGAGCACAATTTCCCCGCAGACTTTAGCTACTCCGGATATAGTCTGCGAACGAGCGGAATGCTGATCCGCCATAAATATTATATTGCAGATTGGGAGCGAAGGAGCGTTCTGTGTTACGCGCCCGTCCTGGAGCTCGGAAGAAACACGGTTGACAACCGAAACAGAGGATGGACGGGGTATGATTTGCTGAGGAATTACGAGCCATGGTCAGCGAGCCCGAACGGAAGCTGCAAAGTAACCTTCGTACCCATGCTTCGTGATGCTTGAGAGTGACGACGTTGCTACACAGCAAGGTGATACGGACGCGCGAGAATTGGCACTGAGCACCATTGTCGAAGAGGACGCATAGCACAGTTTCCCTCGATTGCGAGTTGGAACGCACCGAAACCTCCCAATCATATTCGCTTTTCCAACAGTCACTGCCATACATGATGGTCTCTCTCGCCCGGTGTCTGAGATGTTGTCGTAAGCAATGAAGCGTGATCGACGTGGTCTAAACTTGCTGGAATATTGCTCAACAGGGTCTAGTTGTTAGTTTATAATAAAGCGGAGGTTCAGTGGTTCGGAAGGAAGACAAAGACAATAGCAGTACTTGCTGAGTGTGGCGCGACTCAGAGAGTCTCAGTCACCGGGAGTAAGCAAGTTGCGGTGGTGAGGCGGTCGCGTAATTATACGTCATTGATCCCCACGCACTTTCCAACTCAAAGTCAAAGAGATGCCAACTGCGTCAGCACAAACCTTCCTCCAGACTTTGCCAGTTTCTGTGTTTGAATGAAGACTTTGGAGGACGACAGGACGCATGGAGACTCTGTGTATATAGAATCGATCGACGTCACCAAATGGTTAGCACTGCAGCATTCACATTATAGTAACACGTCATTTTAGAATGAGAGACCCTTCGACGAAGGTGTACAGATGCGAACCCTCGAATAGCAGCTTCGATCTGCTCATCGAGAGTCTGGTTTGGGGAGGCTACCTCGATCTTATTAGTCGTATCGCCGCCCAGGTCACCGGCGTGTGCCACTACCTAGTACCGAAAATGTCACGATGTGCACGCCACGCTCGAAGGTGGGCGCCATGCCTACGTTCTGACCTCATGTTGACCACGTTCGATACTCAAGACAAAGCTGGCAGCCTAAACCAGAATACGCAAATAAAGTTGGTAATCCTAATCCTTGAGCCTTACACCACAGCGAACAAAATTATCTTAAACGGGGCCTCCACTTGGACTGGTCACGAGTTTAGCCTCCACTATTACCAACACTACTTTCTCGGAGCGGTGCAAAGCTGAAAGGGTGGGGCTTGTGCGAAGAACTTCATTCACGGCATTTGCCCCAGTGGTTACCAATTCAGTCACGTTCTGGCCTCTTGGGTCCAGCCTCGTTTCCGAGGCCTAGACGCATCATGATATGATGAGATGTAGGAGACAGTTTGAAATTATGGTGTTGACGTCATTGGGGAATTTACATAACCCCCGACCCGACAGTTATCTTGTCCTCTTCACTCGACCATGACTACACCGGGAGATTGTACATGCCAAAGCAACTGTGGGTACGTTCTCGACAACAGGTTTTCACCGCACCAATCTGATCGTGCTCAGCGCCTGCGGGTCCTCTGGGACTGGATGCACTTGCCCTAAGGGAAAGTGTGACTGCAACCAATGCGTGAACGCCCCTCACTCTGCCAAGGTACGGACCTTTTTCCCTGTCCGCGCCAAACTGGCGCTGACGCGTGGTACGTACAGTGTGAATGTCGTGGTTCTGGTAAAAACTGCACGTGTACCATACAAGGCCGGGCGTGCACCTGCGAATCCAAGTAGAGTAGCGACG
>QGOI01001255.1:0-13282 GCA_003313885.1 Boletus sp. MG55 | reverse complement strand
CGCGGTACGGCATAGCATAAAACTCCCATCCCAACGCGAGCGAGACACGAGCGTATGTCGTCAATGCTTGTGTCGTGTATGTCAGTCTGCGTCATCGGCACGAGAACCCGAATGGACATGTGTGATCAATCTTACCATGGTTCATACACCTGATCAAGCTCTCGTACGTCATAGTATCCCCATGCCCTCGGAATGCACTGATATTTTTCGAACGCTTCTGAAACAGGTGCCGGTGGAGAAGGGAATGGGGGGATGAGAATGACGGGGAGGACGTGGGGGGAGGGCATGGTGAGCATGGTGAGGAAGCGGTATGAGGGCTATAGCGGGGCGGATGTCGCGGCTATGGCGAGGCGGGGGTAGTCGCGGTGAAGGGCGTGTCGAGATCACGTAGGGAGATCGGTGAGGGGGACGAAGGGGAAGCGGGGGAGGAGGAGGAAATGGGGGAGCGGATCGGAGGTTAATGGTGAGTTTGTTGTGCACAGTGGACAAGGTTGGGCCAAGCGTGTCGGTGGTGCGGGGGGGAGGCACGGGGACCCCGCCCTGAGGGCCGGGGCTGATTCAGCCCGATTACCGTGCGGAGATCCGATGAGCGGTATGGTCAAAGTAAATCCTGCTGTTACGGTGGGAACACCGCGCGGCGCGTGACCGGGGGTTGGGTTATTGCCCGCAGGTAATTGATTTGCAGTAGCCTCACCGGCATGTATGCGCTCGGGTAGAGCCGCGCGTCCGACAAGGTTTGCGGGGTCGCCGGCGAGGGTCAAGAGTAGCAACGGTGGGCATCGGATTGAAGAGGTCGTATAGTCCAGTCCCGAGCATCGAGACATGGAGCCCAACATGATGCTTTTTTCTCTCTGGTTCATTGATTTTTGCGACTTGAAAGAATGAGATGTTCCTGGTGTCAAAGGACCAATGTAACATTGAGTAAGTACAAGACACCGTTCTGCAACACGTCTGATCTCACCTAGAATCCCGGCATCGTA
This sequence comes from Boletus sp. MG55, assembly GCA_003313885.1. NCBI lineage: Eukaryota > Fungi > Basidiomycota > Agaricomycetes > Boletales > Boletaceae > Boletus > Boletus sp. MG55. Next base: position 12,302 of record QGOI01001255.1, on the reverse strand, counting down.
GCACGGTTGCTACGTCGCGTCCTACCCGTATCGCCAGCGTCAGCAACAAGTCCCTAGGACCCCACTCACCCACATCCCAACCTCCCTATCAACTTCCCAAGCATTCTCAACAACCGCCACGTCTCTTCCGCCTGTCCCGGACCTTCCATCTCCAATCCATCCAACAAGCTTATGCTGATAGAGGAACGATGGGATAAGAGGTGACTCAAGGGCACGTCCCTAGATGCGATGTACCTCAAACACGTACAGGGTAAACACACGCCCAGGCACATGAGTATAAGCACGCCGAGACGAGCAGTTGAGACACGTACGTTACACACAGGTCGCACCCAGCGCTTCCCCCTTCCCAGCCATCATGCCTCTTTCACTGCCTCGGCTTCCTCCGCAATGAGCCATTTCCCGATGTGAGACGTCAGGCTCTCGTGATCGCGTCCGTGTCTAGGAGACACGTAGGCATGGAGGTGACGAACCCGTCCTGACGGTCCTGAATGAAACTCGAAGGGGGGTGGTTCATCGGGCAGGGTGACGTCGGGGGTGGAATTGGGAGACTTGCGTCTGGGCTGGAGCTTGCGCTTGGTGAGAAAAATGTTCAAGTTGGCTTTAGCCTTGGCATCGTGAGTCGAGCAGGAGGACTGGTCTCCGCAAATACCAGGGATGCAGGTAGAGTAGTGAAGGTTCCGGGAGAGACAGTTCAGCCTCGGCGGGGGGAGGAGAGCCTCCTTGTAGAGGCGGGATAGGGAAAGAGGATGTCGCTGGGTCGTTTGCGTGAGCTTGACTTCCTCCGGGGGGGACTCAAGTCGTGAGCAAGGTTGGCGTTGGCGTCTGTGTTGGACTTTGGGAAGCATTCATTGTCCGCCAGTCGGCTTTCTGTGTAGTGCATCCAAGATGGACGTCGTTTGAGAAGTTGAGAAACCGTGATAAACCCGCTCACGGCAGTGTCCGCGGACGCGACTTGCGTACTACACTCAACGTGTGCGACAACGACTCGGTGGTAGCAACCCCTTCAACGCGGGCAACGGTTCGCTGGCCCATCTGCGCAACCGAATCTCACCGCGTGCATCACATCCGCTTTCAATATCGCGAGAACACGCCGGGCAAGGCAAGAGACATCACATTGTCGTATAGGTCTACTCGCCACATCCCCATCCCATCGTTCCCCGATCGAGAGCATGATATTCGTCACTACCGTCGTGTTATACGACGTCCCGTTGTGTTTGCTGCCCGCCAGATATCCGACAAAGGCCTCCCAACGCATCGCATAATAGTTACCCACCAGACCGCCCCACTGTTTCGACGCATAATCGTCGATCTGCCCCATCGGACCCCAGAGCGTGATCTGGTTCCAGGCAGCGTACTCGAGATAGGATGCATACATCGCGTTGCCGTGCTACCAGCTTTGCGCAGCGTCGAGCCACTGGGAAAGGCAGAAATGTGGATTCGTGACCAAGATATCGTCGAGGTCGTACGGGAGTTCCAAAAGGGGTTTCCCAGCTGCATTCACTGCAGTTGCATCTGTACTCGATGCGTTGAAGACATCGACGAGGGACTGGTATAGGTCGATGAACCTGTTTGCGGCGAGCAGTTGACGGGTCGAGTCCACGAGGTCGCATTGGAACTCGGGAATCTTGGAGAGTTCATCAGATTCGTGGCTGGCACGGATCAACGCCTGTAGGGCAGGGACGATAGTGGTGTTGGTATCGTAGAACACGAGGGTAGGATGATGTCCAGTGCGGTTTACGAGGCCGGTCAACGCTGGGGTAAGTTCCAAGATGCTCTTGACGGTCGCTTGGGCTAACGGGTTTTCGTTGTGATACACTGTCGAACCAAGTAGCTGCCAGGCATTCGCGACGATCGGCGGGAGATTTCCAACGTTGTACCGCCTCGAGACCCATGAAGAAACGCCGCTCCTCGGTGTTTCCAGGTACGTCACATCACTGGTTTTGTATCAAGTCGTCAGTCCACTCTGATTTCAGTCTCGAGCATGATTCTCTTGATGACAGGGAGTTCGTGATGCTCCTCTGAGTCTGACTGCGACCTGGGACGACGTTGCTCGTATCAAACATTGAACCTAAATGTTGGACAGCGACTTGGGTGCCGACCGGGAGACCATGCCGAACTGCACGTCGTTTGGCACGCAAGACATGAAACCATGCAAGTACAAGAAACATAACGAGGAACGTCACGGCTTCGTCTAGAGTGACTCTGAGTGAGTGAAGGTTCCATGATTTAATGGGATGTCTTGCCAGTGTGGCGTGCAAACAAGGCTGCACCTACTTCTAATTTAAGTCTCCAGTGTTGTTATTTTGGGCACAGTCGTATGATACAGAAGGCATGTAAAAATGGTCGTGTTTAAAGTTATACATGATGCGTGTCCCTCGTCATAGATATACATTGGAGTACCCACAATCCTGAAGACAATGATATTACGGCACAAGCTCAACCGACCTCCTCCAACCCGGTTTCCTTCGCTCCTCAAGGACGGCTTACCCCGTGTTCCCAGTGCATATGCTCAGGCGTCGCAGTATTGCCGAACTTCACTTGCGCATTCAGGTATTCCGTGTAAGGCCTTTCTGTTTTGGGCATATGCTGAAGGTGCACTAGGTTTTGCAGAGTCTTCGCGAGCGCAGGATACCTCGCTAAAAACGGATATGTGGTCGTATCGACTCCCGCAGCATAGATGCGCAAACAGCGGTCATCCACGTCCCGCTCTGGGAACGTAACAGAGAACGATGCTGGTTGAGCAAGGTCAGCCAAGATGGCGATATATGGGAGCTCTCCATTTTCGCCACCGAGAAATTTGCTCCCTCGGGTGATGGTGCGCAAAACATCTTTGGAATTTGTCGATTTCCGAGCTTTGTCCGATATGAAGATCTGCGACATCCGTGATCCCACGGATGCTGTTCCAGGGCCGCTTTTAAAATAGATGGGTATCACCTTGTCGATAAGAGGTTGTTGGTGGCAGCATTGCACTGCACTCGTTCTCTGCAAGTGACGTTGTGTCCACTCTTCCAATCTGTACGGCGCATCATCAGACTGAAAGTCATCTCACGAAGCCGGAATTCAAAAGACTGACCCTAATTCGTTCCTTTCATCTGACCCAGCTATGTTTGCCTCCATGCATATCCAGTGCGAGAAATTCAGATACGCATTCTCGAACATTTGGCGTCCCAGGGATGCTTGTGTGTCCTCCTCATCCCATATCTGAGATCCGAAAATGAATTCGAGCCAATCCACGACTGGAATCATTTGACAGTCAGCGAGATGCTCTTCCCATGTCGATGGCATTTCGGTGACCATGTTCTTCTCCTGCGTGCGAACGAACAAGTCCTTGGCCAGCAGCCATAGTAATCGGCTAGCCAGTTCACCACGTTGACCCATGTCGATCATCCCGGAGTTGACTGCCACCAACAGAGTACCCAAAGCAACCTCTAGCTTCTCAGGTTTTTTGTGCAGAGCGGTTGCTGCCGCGCACGAAAGAAGCGGTTCGGATGGATAGCTTGTGAATCTCCAGTTGCGGTCCAAGGTCGTCGCAAGGCAGATACGTAGGTGGCTCGCCACGCCGGTCTCCAGATGCTCCACCGAATCCGGGTGTCCGAACATGACGTTCAGTCCGAACCGTTGTCCTAACACAGCGAGCACATGATTCGTTTTCTCTGGGTCGAAGTCGTCTCCGTCACATAACTTGAACGACGCAGTATCTAGCACTCTTTTGGGGAGTACAAGCACATCCTTGAGCGATGCCCATCTGTGGATGATATCCAGGTCAGTCGCTTGTCACAACAAGTGGGATTGAACGTTACAGGGGTCTTCCATAGCCTGCAATGCGATCAGTCTGGGAGATATTCTCGATGTCATTGCCTTTCAAAAGTCCCGATGCACCCTGGTCCCATCCCAGTTGAGTGTAAGGTGGGAAAAGCTTTTCACCCCAAACGGCAACACGGTCGGAATTATCTATTAAAAAAAGGATAAGTCGGGGTGTGAGATGAGCGGGAAATTACCAGACATTTCCGATTAGGCGGTGAAAAGTCTGCGACTTTGGAGGTCGTCGAGGCGAATACGACCCAAACGGCATGATTCTGGTAATGCGAATACTGGTTGACAACTCTGCAGAAAACATCTGCCGGGCGATACGCTTCTCCACGTATTGAAGTGAGCGGGTGTGCTTCATCGAGCGCAATCACCAGCTTGGGCTGGTCGGAATTGTCAGCAAAGATCCTGACGAGGGATGCAGCCATTCTGCTATAGGATGTAAAGAGTTGCTCAGTGATCTTCTGGTTTGATTCTGGTTTGGACCTCATTATTCAACGAACGCTTCCGCGATACGAGCTGAAATATTTACCCGATAGGGAGAGCTTCTCAAGCTTATCGGCGGTTTCATCAACGTCCGGCGTCGAAGAAGCCCCTGTAGTCGCACTGCGAGCAGAACCAACATCTGGGTTAATCTACAGAGAGCATTTTCAAATCAGGGCCGTAATAAAAAACCAGATATGATCACCTTCTTGTATTTTTGAGAAACTTTGGCAAAAAAGTCATCCCTGGCAGTAAACTTGGGCGGGTCGCTCATATCGCATATCTGCTGGACCCAATGCATGATGCCCGCCTTGGCATTGCGAGTGGCGTGTCTTGTCGAAAGATATTCCTCGAGGGTGTCGAAAAGAGCGATGAAGAACGCATAGCAGTTGAGCTGATAGTCTTGCTCGGTGCTGGGGAATTTGGTCAAGATTTGTGACGGGACAGGATCACGCTTAGGGAAGGCTAATTTGTCCCCCTCCCCGCGCAAGTTCATGTAAATTACCACGACATTCTTCTTGCTCAACTGAGATTGATTCAGTCACCGCAGGTGCACGTGAAACAACAAGACTCGTTTACCTCTGTTAACACCCTTGATTTCCCAGTGCCTGAACTCTGAACAACGGAACAGAACTTGGCGTAGTACCGGGGGTGCTCCGCATTGTTGAATAGCTTTTCGTTGTGTGTCAAATACTCGTAGAAGCCGTCAACAGCTACTCCACGGTACATTGCTTCAAAGGACCGCGATAGCTTTTCATGTAAGCCTAGCAGATGTCAGTCCGTGTTTCCGGATAGACGATAAGTTGGGAAGTACCAACCAGGCTCAGGAAGGGTATTTGCTGTTCTGGGTGGTGTTGGTTGCGGCTTCTGTTGCGGCGATTTGAGGATGGCTGGCGGAATTACCAGTCCGATTCGTTAGCAGAAGAAGGAATGGGATGGTAGACACGAACCAAGGTTTCGAATCTCGCAGTATGACTTGCGCTTCCAAGCTAAAGCGAGCATATGTTGTAACTTTTCCTCGGTGTTGATCAGCGCTTTGGCCTGCGCCATCCCAACATACTTTTTGTTCAAGTAGTCGCAGTGCTCAACGATCGCGCTCAGGAGGATACGATAGTGAAGGTTGGAACTGAGATCAGAAACATCACCCAAATCATCATCGACGGCTTCGTCCACAGCCCTGTCGAGTTCTTCATGAGTGCGGTCAGCGATTTGATTTGGAGGATTTTCGGGAGGCATGTTGTTGGTGTTTACCAAAGTCGTTGACGCGATGCTTTTATAATACCTACGCAGCACCCACAATCGATACATATCAGTCCATCCACGGAATTTGTGGTCTACCAATCTCGAATCTGTCAACGCGTCTATTGTTTCCCGCTAAGCGTCATCCATTGTTCCCCATAACTAGTACTACAACCTGTGTCAGAAAAATACATCCATCGACGTGATCATCCGGTTCTATCAATCGAAGCGTATCATGTCGAATGACGAGCACAGGAAGAACAAAATACATACGCATTATCCGCCGATCTTTGATTAGTATGTCGGTGATATCTCTTCGATGGCAAAAAGAATACTAGGATTGGCCGACTGCACGAGATCATCGCTCCTCTTACCTAATTACGTCGCCCGAAACCATAACCCGCTATCGTGGGAGAGTGAACGACGTTGTTCCGTCCTTGAAGACTACTTAGAAGTTGAACTTGACGGACTGTTGGCAGGACATCCGATTCTCTTTATGCGGCTGCCTACACTTGCTGATCTTTTGTTGCTGGTCTCTCCAGTCGTCGATAAACCGTCAAATCCATCGGGTTCGATGGCCCACCCTAATAATATTTACAACCTCTCAAAGATCACCGCAAGCCTAGATCATGCAGAGACCACGCACGTGAAATACGTCACTCCAAGTCGGTCAAAGCAAGTAGAGCGATGTGCTCACCCTCCACCATGGGATAGGTTCGATGACCCAGAGATCCATCCAGGGAAAGGTAATAGTGGATGCGAATCTGATACTAGACAGTGACAATTGGAAGATGTGGAGTCCTGACGTGGTCCAGACGGCGAGATCTTGGCAGAAGCGCTCTGACACAGAGGTATACTATTTCTTTGACGTATCGGCGGGTGTACACTTTTCATCATTTCTAGTGATCATGGCCTCACCGTTGATATGATGTTCGGTTGATGTGCGTCGGCGACCAAGCCTGGTCGAGAAGGACGTCATACATGACCTCGTTTCCTTCCGAACTTTCCGGCGTCAACCCCATACCGACCATGGAACTCCCGGACGAGGCGAGCGCACTCAGCGTGCCACCGTGACGTTGACAGAATTGCGGCCGTTCGAACGCTCGCACCCAGAGCTTTCACTGTCGACATGCACGCGGATCGATACCCTTCAAGCTGAGCATGATGTGGGGATAAATCACGAACGGAACGGTGTTGCAGTATAGAGTGGCGAGTATCTGTTACAGCATCTAGTCCACGGACCGTCGGAATCTCTCCGGTAACCTATCATACACGGATTGACCCACCGACGTCGGCCGTTTGAACAGCCCTATGTCTAGTCCTTTGTAGGTCAAGTTCCTGAGGGTTGACGTGAGCATTTGGTACGGCGATCCTGACGGAAAGAGTCCTGTACAAGAAAAGGTAGAGCCTTGTGCTGTGCTCCAGGACGATCGTCGTGTATTGATTGATCCATTGTCTTCCCAGCATTATCCCATGGCGTGGACAGTGCCAGTGAAGCGGTAGATGTGACCAAACCCATCGGCAAAACATCAAATAGCCCCCCCCCCCAACCTGAGGATACTGTGATAAAGATGACCATGCTGCGGCCATACTGGGCGTTGCAAACGGTTACATCAACGATGGTAGGGTTCTTGGATGACCCCATGACGAAGTCACTACAAAGTAACAGCGTATTAAGAATATGAACTGACGAGACCGCTATGCGGGCCTGCCCATAAGAAGACGATGATGATACCATTGACTATGATCAGGACGTACAGAAAGCATATGATGTATATCGTTCTTTTCGGTTGATTGAACATGGTTGAGAAACGGAGAATCATGATCCCTATACGTGGGTAATGAAGCTAGCATCCTCAGAGTAGCCAAGAGGGACGAATCGTGCATTGCGGCAAGAAAGTAGATCACAGTGGTCCATTCAAGTCGGGTGATGCGTGGCAGGGATCTGCGTGTGCATGAAGGATGTATGGACAGATGAAAACGGGATATGGACAAGCGCAGTAGGGTTGACCTTGTTGAGACCTGATTTTTTTGGCCAGGGAAGAATTTGCACTTGGGCCACCCACTGGCAGGAGAAAACGTTGAGCAGGCACTCAATTACATAATTAGCAAAGCATAAACGGTAGCGCGAAGTGCATATACGGATCGTACAATAATGCTTGTATGCAGTGGGATAAGCTAAAGATGAGGAATATACGCCGTCCAGGAGACAGTCTCGTAAGCAGAGGAAGGTAGCGCACGAAGGCTGGCAAGCATCAATCCCACAAGGAGCGCCCGGGATATGACACCTGCAAGGTATGTAAACAAAAGTAATGCAGAACCGAGAGCATTGCACACACTAGTACTGGTATCTGGGAGTTTGTCTAAGTCCAACAGAACGAAGACGACTGCTGCTAGTAGCGGAGTTGCTGCCAAAACGAGTGATGCAACACGCCAGATCATTTTCTCCGTCTCTGTCGGAAATTCAAAGTTCCACGCGATCAGGTGCAGTCCTCCTAGCATTAGCCACGTGATACAAAGTGAAAGAACCGCGATGGCTTCGGAATCGACCAGCCATTCAATCATAGCTGTCAGTCTCCCGGGTTTAGAATGATCACCCTTGGGATTGTTCAGTTATCAATAGAAAAACAGAGTCAGAGAATACGAACATCTGTGCCCACTAGGGATGCCTTTTCTTCCTCGGTGATCGAACGTGCTTTGCGTATGTTGATGAACCACGCAATTAACGTCCGTAAACAACCTGCTTCTGATTTCCATGCTGTGGACCTGCATAGGCGATCTCACTATCACTTCTGCTACGTTGGATAATCAAACACATACAATTCCGATGCAGGATACACTTTTTTATCCCTGCTGTAACAGAAAACATGGGGACACCCAGGGCGGAGTGGCTTGTCCCACCAAAACAAAAGATAGACAATGGCAAGCGCAGACATGCACATCGTGTCAAGTTCAACCAGTGTGACCGCGAGGCCCCTCGACCCACGAACGGCAACCTGTAGTGTAAACCAGAACAGTTGAAGCGCGAAGATAGCCTTTCCCAGGGCATCCGATCTGCTCTTGTCCTTGATTTGCTCCACCGTGATGAGTGGATCAGCAATTTCCCCCGCCTTGCAAAGCTTGAGGAATTCATCCGCATCAATCTCCCTCAAACTACCTTTTTCATCACGATAAATGAAACCGCCCATTTCTGCAAAGTAGCTGTGAGTCATCGACAATTTATATCCCTTCTCTGGCAATTTGGTTCCGAGACTTTTCAGATGCTATCAAACAGGTGTATAATGTAGGAGAGTACATACCACGAAACTCTCCGACTTTGCGATGAGCCATGGACCATTGATTGCTGGCGATTGTAACCATCACCTCCGGGGCGAAAAAGGACCCTATGACGAATGACACCTGTTCCAGGAAAGTGTAGTACCACTCGCTCTGAGGATGAGGAACATTGGGATGGATTGTGTGCCACACGCAAACCAACAAAGTCAGCCCACAGCTCCCCAATATGCCCCAGATGCTCCTCGGAGTGGTTCCATCAGGCAGCGGGCAACCTGAGCAGGTCGAATTCGTGGACGTTCCATGGACGAGGTGTGCAAGGCAGAGAAGGACGAACAGCAGGCGACTCATTGCGATATGGAGGTCAGCGTGAGTTATCGTCGATTGCGAGGCTGAACCGAGCTACTTATGCATCGCGCTTGCTCTTTTTCGGGTTCCTGTGAAATGGGCGGTGTCGACTCATTAATCACTCAGTCACCAGCCACATGTTTCTCCTGAGTGGCTGAGCCCTTCGATATTCCGACCTCACCTACAGCCAGGGTCCCGCTATGGACACAATAATGATATGGTGTCAATGTGCACCGAATTGGCGGTATCTGCGTGGAATGTTTGTGCGAAATGGGCGCGTGGACCATCAATCGATCACTAGTCACATATTCCCTGAGCGCTTAGATATGTTTCCGACGGCTGAATCGCCTTGCGCCAGGGTCATGCCGGGGCCCAGGGGCGCAATAGGCCGCATAATGGCACACAGAATTGGCGATATCTTTGTGGGTGGAGCTTGAGGACTTTCCTACGCTTCCTCGTTGATAGAAGGTATGACCGAGGCGAATTGCCGGATCCGGGATACATGATTTTTTGTAGATTCCGCTCCCTTTCACTCTGTGTTCCTCGTATTAATACCATCACTCTTTCACACAGTTACGTCCTCTGCCACTGGTTCCACTGCAGAAAGTTTATTTTATTCATTACTCTTACTCAGCATCGTACCCTAATCCCTCTGCCTCCTGTGGTCTGCAAATGCCTGCGATACGGTTTCAGCCTGGTGGGTAACCTACCACTGCCAGATGTTAGACATTCACTGCCCATACACCACTTCCCAAGGGTCTGCGTTTGATTCCATTGGCGAATCTTGGTTCAATGTGTGCTTATCGTGGTACAGTGAGGGAGTTCTTCGTCTTGGAACGCGGGCATTGATTGCACGTGGATCATAACTGATTGCACCTACTATTTGTCTCACCTCCTCACCATTGGAGAGGGGCGGCCTGAACTGACACGTCGGAAGCGTCTGGGTCAACGTGCGCGAGGTCGTCTCGCTCGCCATGGCCATGCATCGAGAGCCGTGGGAGGCGGTCTTGCCTGGAACGGGTGTTGAAAAAGGAAAAAAAGGACGGGGACGACAGACGCGTGTGCAACACACGGATCCACCCGTGACTCAAGGGGAGGAGATGATCGTACTGTGCATGTTGAACATGCGTGGCACCGAAATGAAATCCATTGCGTTCATAGTTGGTGAGGACACTGCCAATGATATGACGCCCTGAGCTCGTCCTTCCCTCTAGACCTCTGAAGAGCACAAGACCCAAGGGAAAATCCAAATCCGACCCACTGGCCAGATTCCGGTTCATCGCCCTCGCCCGTCGTTTCACGCACGTTTCGTGGGTGTCGTAACGCTTCCATACGTCTCCGCGCATGTCCAGGGAATCCTGTGAGACGGTAAGTCATGATCGACCCCTCAGCCCATGTAATGTTTGTCATACGGTCGAAACGTGTTCGCAGTCGGACCGCGTGACTGTGGATACGATGGATGTTGCAATTTAAGTTTCTGTCATCTGGTGATGCAAAGGAATGAGAGCGTACATGCCATCGACTTACGGCCGCACCTCACCTCGCGTGTGCTGACGGGGCTGAGTAGCTTGCATGGACTAAAGGATACCGCGAACGATGCAGGGAGAGGATAGAATATAGGTGTGTCGCGGCCGTCGCAATAGTACGGCATAGCATAAAACTCCCATTGCAACGCGTGCGAGACATGAGCGTATGTCGTCGACGCTTGTGTCGTGTATGTCAGTCTGCCTCATCAGCACGATCCCATACGCCTGGCCACGCTCTTGTACGTCGATCTCCCCGTGCCCTCGGAATGCATCGAGATTTTTCGAACACTTGTGAAACAGGGGGTGGGGATGAAAATGACGGGGAAGACATGAGAGAGGGCATGGTGAGCTTGGTGAAGGAGCGGTGTGAGGGCTATAGTGGGGCACATTTCGCGGGTATGGCGAGGCGGGGGTAGTCGCATTGAGGGGCGTGTCGAGATCGCGTAGGGAGATCAATGAGGGGGACGAAGGGGAAGCGGGAGAGGGGGAAGAAATGGGGAAGGGAATCGGAGGGTAGTGGTCATTTTGTTGTGTACAGTGGACAAGGTTGGGCCAAGCATGCAGGCGGAAGGCGCGGGGCGCTTCCGACAAGGTTTGCGGGGTTGCCAGCAAGGGTGAAGGGGAGCAACGGTGGGTATCGGATTGGATTGAAGAGGTCGTGTAGTCCAATCCTGAGCATCGAGGGATGGAGTCCAAAATGACGCTTTTTTCTCTCTGGTTCATTGATTTTTACGACTTGAAAGAATGAGATGTTCCTGGTGTCAAAGGACCAATATAACATTACAAGATACCGTTCTGCAAGACGTCCGATCTCACCTGAAATCCCGGCATCGTCACCACGGTTGCTGCGTCGGCAACAACACCCTCTAGGATCCCACTCGCCCGCATCCCAACCTCCCGATCAACCTCCCAAGCATTCTCAACATCCGCCACGTCTCTTCTGCCTGTCCCGGAACCTCCATCCCCGACCCATCGAACAAGCTTATGCTAAGGTCGGCCATGGAACCGATAGATGGACGATGAGATAAGAGGGTGCCAGTGACATGCCAATATTATCAAGGGCACGCCCCTAGATGCGATGTACCCCGAACGCGTACAGGGTAAACACACCCCAGGCACATATATGCACGCCAAGACGAGCAGAACGTACGTTACACACAGGTCGCACCCGCTTCCCCCTTCCCGGCCATCACGCCTCTTTCACTGCCTCGGCTTCCTCTGCAATGAGCCGTTTCCTGATGCACGACGTCAGGCTCTCGTGATCGCGTCCGTGTCTAGGAGACACGCAGGCATGGAGGTGACGAACCCGCCTTGAATGGAACTCGAAGGGGGTGTTTCATCGTGCAGGGTGACGTCGAGGGTGAAATTGGGACTTGCGTCTGGGCTGGAGCTTGCGCTTGGGCGAGAAGAATGTTAGCTTTAGCCTTGCAATCGTGAGTCGAGCGGGAGGACTGGTGCGCGCCAAGCCTGACCTCCACAAATACCAGGGCAGGTAGAGCAGTGAAGGTTCCGGGAGAGACAGTTCAGCCTCGGCGGGGGGAGGTGAGTCTCCTTGTAATGGCGAGATAGAGAAAGAGGATGTCGCTGGGTTGTTTGCGTGAGCTTGACTTCCGACTCAAGTCGTGA
>QGOI01001252.1:0-21411 GCA_003313885.1 Boletus sp. MG55 | reverse complement strand
TGCTCGTGCTTCACGTCTAGAACTACGTCTAGGTCGACACTAAATGTGGAAAACCCCGTTGTGTGACCGTAGAGCAGAAAGTTTCCGGGTATGTAAACGCGACGTTATAGTCGTCACATTACTGAATCACCAAAGGCGCTCACGTATCACACATTGCGACGCGCGTATAAATAGAGAGCTCTAATGTAAGCTGTACCAACAGTTCTTCCCACCCAACTCAGTACGCCCTCATTACCTGCGCTGCAAAGACTGAAAGCTGACGCAAACTGTTTCCCAAGAAAATGGTCTGGATATCAAACTGTGGACCCAGCACCATCTCTGTTTCCGTTTCGGCCAAAAGCCGCGGGAGCTCCTCAAAGTGCCCCGTTCTTCCTCGATCTGAAGTGCCTGAGTGCACCGCAAAAAATCTGTGGCTGAGGAGTGGGCCTGAGACAGTGACCATCCGCTGGGAGGATAGGAAGAATCCGCAGGTGCTCATGGTTGGCCCAAGCGACTTTGTGGAAGTCTATCCTGATGCAGTGATCGTCAGTCGGGCGAATGTGCATCTGTTGGGCCAACAAACCCATATTTGGGCTAAGCTGTTCCGGCTTGTTCGGTGCGGTCACCCTGAAGCCACCAATGAAACGTAGAGTTTTGCGTCGACACTGGACGTGATAAGATGTCGATCTCAAAGATACATGCTATCTAATACAAAACATCATCTTCCCCCGGGACCTGCTTCCAAATCCTCCCCTTCGACGACGTCACCCTGTAGGATCAAAATGTATCTGTAGTTCGACGAACGTTCCGATGGGTGAGCAATCAACACTCGTGTGTATGATGATACCATTTGGAGACCTGTCGGGCCTCTTCAAATTCTTCAGGTCAATGAATACACGTGGGGATACGCCCGGGTACGCCCAATTCTGCCGACCTTCCGACCCTTCGTTCGAAGTCGATCCGTGAGACAAAGTCGATGGTTAAAAAGATCTCACATACCAAGGGTGTCCTGGGCGTCTGACAATGTGTTGCAAACCGTTTTTCTCGCGTCTTCAGTGACGCTCAAAGTACACGGCGGTAGTTGCGATCGTGGCGATCATAGTAACTTGGGCAGCCCAGCCTCCTGAAACACATCTTGACTCATCTGTCAAACAGGTTTTCTTGGACTGAACACCCCTGGGTTATTAGGACAACGAAAGCGGCTAGGCAACGGCGACTTCGAACGATGATTCAGAGCTTCGGGAGTTCTCAACGGAGTCCTAGGAGTCGCATATTAACCATATCGACTGTCATAGGGTATCTGAGGTCTGCTGTGGGAGATTCGCGAAACATTATGATAAGGATTACTCTCTCATGATTTATCTGCGGTCGACTATACGCCGCTACGGAGATACGTAAGTAATTTTTCTCTCATCTGCGGTGGTGATACGTGGTTATCGGTTGGCTACGGTCACTAGTTGTTCCTCCGAGCGACGACGATATTGAAACCTGCTCGCCATATGGTGACCGTGGGGAGAATCGTTTTTCAGTGCAGCATGAACGCGAAGGTAGGGACGAGAGGAAGGACTCGCGACCGTGAAGATAAGGTGATGTAATACAAGTTTATGGCACGTCTGACGGCACATACAACCAGGAATGGCAAATCTCTTGGTGGCTGTGCCGATAGCCAGTAGCTCCACTCATCAAAATGACAAATTCCAGAAATTTGCGACTTGATTTCCGACGACGAGCATCGTCGCAGTCCACCCGCGTTCTGCTCGCCGCAGCGCAGCGCAATCCATATACACGTTCGTTTGTTCACGACATTTTAGCATCTCTCGACCTCAAAATTAGACACCTGGTAACTATCCTCGCCCGCCAACTGTTTCAGTGGCTGACACTTTGTCATAGTAAATTATCCATCGTCGTTCGCAACGACATTCTCAACGGCATCCACATAGAACATTTTTTTCTCACATCTCCGTGCGTTCCTTTGTCAACGGCGGGCGTGGATCCTTGGTCTCACCACCAGTCCAGAATCGAACTTTGACGTCAGTCGCCCCTCGTCCCGTATCTCTTCAACTTGCTCCATGTTCTTCTTCGTCTCCTTCTGAGTCCCCAATCCAGGTCAGCCATCCCATCCTTGTTTTTCCTCTATCTGTCATAACCCACCCCAGCCTAGTTAGATCGAACCATCGTGTTCGACATGTCTTCGACGACGATATGCATAACGGACACGTCCGTTATCCCATTCCCGACCCTTGATTCCACCTACACACAAACTTCTAACACCGCAGCAGGCCCACTTCCTCATATACCATGCCGAAACGCACGTTCGAGTCCTCTGCTTTCCCTTTCGGACATATCAGGATCAGATTCAAACGCGTCAAAGTCCTCCGATAGTGCTGATCATGCGTTACAGAGTCGTTCTGCGACCTTCGTGCGCTATGATTCGGGGTCGAGCTCGTCGTCTTCCACGCCTTCGGATGAAATCGGTCCTACCATCATCCCCCGTTCAAAGCGTGTCGCTTCTCAGCACTCTATTGTCACCGACTTTCGTGATATATTTACTCCCGTCACACCGGCTTCCACACCTGTCAAACCGATGGCCGACGGGCGCTCGTTTGCGGCCATAGAGAGCCGAAGGCAGACTCCTCTGCGTGATCCGTCCGATGAGGAAGACACGGTACGGCCGTTCCCAGTGTTTAGACAAGCTCCGTTCCGCAAAGTCGGCAAGTTAAGGTTGGAGGGATCAACCGGAAAGCTAGCTCGTCACGCTTCCGATTCCGATGTTACTGGAATACCCTCTCGGGCACCCGCGGCCGACACACCAAATGCCAATCCACCGTCCCAGACCATCCGGAAAAAATCGGGTCAACCTGTCAAGTCGTCCCTTAAGAGTGCTCGGCGGCCAGAGCTCCATGTTGTTACCGATGGCTCCTTTGCCAAAAGCGAGCCCGTTACACCCACCCATACAAAGGCCGTTCATTTCGACTCCAAGCTCGAGCATGTGAAACTTTTCCTGGCAGAGCAAAAACCACTTGCGGTGTCAAGAGATGGCAGCCCAACCACCGATACAGACGGAGAAGAGTTCCCATCGTTCATTTACGGGAATGGTCGCAGTGAAAACCAACAAGTCAAGATGCTGGTTCCTAACATGCCGTCATCTCCCAGAAAAGAGGACAACGTTGCATTGCAAGAGCTGGTACTTTCTCAGGATCAGCGTACGATCACTGGGAACGTTCGTGTTCGCAATATCGCGTACGCAAAATGGGTGGCTGTCCGTTTCACGTTGGACTGGTGGCAAACGACGAGCGAGGTCACGGCGCGGTATGACAAATCGATCGAGGATGGTGCCTTTGATGTGTTCACATTCACCCTCCGTTTACACGACATCTGGTCGCGTATCGAGGAGAAGACGATATTGATCGCGTTGCGTTACACGGTGGCAGGGCAGGAATACTGGGATAACAATGCTGGAAAGAATTTTCACATCAAGTTTGCCCTCGCGCCTCCTTCGGAGCCCTCGAGTGCAGTCGACAACGAAACGAGCCTCAGAGACTTGAACTTGAAGTTGGAGGACGTCGCGAAGGCCAGATCTGCTCCCATCCCTCTTTCTCCCTCTCGACTTGGCCGATCGTTTAGCGCTGATCACCAGTATTCTTCGTTCGCGAAGCCGTTGTCCGGTCGATATGATTTCGCTTCGGCATATAAGACGCAACGGGTAACGAGTAACATGCCCCAACCTCACCGCCATATACGCACGCACACGTATCCATCCGGTGTTCCGACTACTGCCGCTCCGACTGTTGCGCTGGCAGGGCCCGATACGCTGAAAGCCCATGAGACCGAGCAGGTTACATCTCCTCCGCGATCACCACCACGGCCTCCCCTTTCTCTTGGGTCACCACGTGAAGCGATGGATGGTACACCCACGCCGCCTGCTCGTACCGAGACGAAGCCATTTCTACTCGACAGTCCTAGCCCGTCCGGCTCACCAGATGGTCGAGAGCGTAATCATCGTCGGGGCTACATTGACAGGGTCATGGAAGGATCTCCCAACCTGCGGCGGACGCCGACTGGGTCGCCTCTCAAATTTCATGTCACGAGCAAAGACGCTGCTGCCCAATTGCCAAGGACGCGGTCATATCCTTTCGCTAGTGTAAAGCCAGGGCCTATGGCGAGCTCGTCTCAGCAATCGGTACCAAAGCCGCCACTGTCAATACAGATTGCGCCAGTCGGTGATGGGGGGAGTGAGGAGCCGACGCCTTACGAAGCCTCACAGTCGAGTTCCTCGAGCACGTCTTCTTGCACGCCGTTGTTTTCACCTCCCCATGAGTGCTCCCGAAATGACGCGAGTTACAAGCAGTTCATTGACCAGTCCGTTTCCTTCCTTTTCTACGTTGTTTCTTCATGCTGACCTGCCTGCTTAGATTCTGTTTTTACACTGGTGCGGACTCCTTGCTCCAAGAATCGTCGGATGTCCTCCCCCGTTCGCACTCGACCTCGAGCATTGAACCCTACCTGCGATCCCATTCGCCTCCACAGAGTTTCTCGTCTCACCTGCCTGCTCGGTTTTCCCTTGCTTCGAGCGGCTCGACTACTCCGACGGCCTTGCGCGTCTAGTGAGCATGTCATCTCCATCCCTAGCAGAAGCTTGCCATAGCAGCATTAGCTATCACGAACAAACACCAGCCCTGGAGGAGATTGCGGTTCCGCAGGCTTCATGACATCATGGACCATCTTTGACAGTCGTTCTAGCGACGTTATAACATGACGTATGCTCGTATACCTCTCTGACGACAGACATCTTCTTTTCATCCCATCATCTCTGCACAGGGTATATTTCATCCTTTCTTCTTTTTATCCTTCGATTTTTCTTTTTCTCCTCGTCATGTAAATGTAGTAATGGTTCATTTTCCGCTTAATTTTCTCGACTCATTAGGTCCATCGATCATGGCTGATACATGTTAGTCCTGGATTGGTTTTGTATCTATCGACATACACATCACACTAGACTGGTTTCACTACATGCTCTCATTTTGGGGTTTATACGTCCTTGAAATTACGGTAGACATGAATCGACGAACTTGGCATGACTGATACAATGTATGATATCGACGAGATCAGTATCGACCTCTACGAGAGCCCCCTCGTCGATCGTGGTACCCACTGCCTCCACCTCTCCGTCCATTACCGCCCCCTGCGCTTCCCCAATCCTCGTTCCGTCCACCGCCGGATCCACCAGACCACATATCCTCCTGAGGCGGCAACGGACCGCCCTGTCTCGGTCCGACAGGCGGCAAGGACGACGTGTTCCCCATATGTTCAGCAGCACCCAACCCAGGAATGAAATCGTCCGCATTCATCGCATCCTCCGTCCCAAACGGCGGCGCCCGATACCCAAAACCGTCCGACAACCCCCCGGGCAGGACCGTCCCCACTCCCGCACCTCCACCCGCCGCCGCCGTCGAGGTCGCACCCGGAAGGTCCTCGTCCCGGTCCCACCACCGCGGTCCAGCACCGTTCGTCCCGCCCACGCCCCCGACTCCAATACCAAACCCACTCCCAATCCCGCCACCGCCGCTCGGCCCGCCCCCATAGCTAAACCCAGGCACCATCGCATCCTCTTCCTCGTCCTGCCCGCTCATGTCCGTCACCTCGGGCGGCTTCTCTCCGCCCCCTGCAAACACGGAGCTCGCGTCGCCCGGTCGTTCGCGCGACCAGAACCGCGTGGTGTGGTCGTTGGACGCGCTCACGAGGATGTGGCCGAGCGGATGATAGGTGAGCGCCCAGACGTTGGAGTCGTGCGCTTGGGAGAGCGTCGCGCGCGGGAGCAGGGCGGGTTGGAGGGGCGTCGGTTCCGGGCCGGCAAGGTCCCAGTGGAGGATGGCGCCTTCGGAGCCGCCGGAGACGAGGATCGGGTGGACGGGGTGCCAGGTGACAGCTGTGTTCGTGTAGGGGTGGGCGTGAGTACGAGCATGTGAGGGCGACGGGATTGGACGTACCGCAGACTTCTTTCTTGTGTCCTTTGAGGACGCGAAACTCTTTCATGGCGCGGATGTCAAAGACGCGCACGGTTTGGTCGCGCGAGGCGCTGGCGAGGAGATTGCCGTTCGGAGACCAAGCAAGGGCTTGGATCGTGTTTTTGTGTTGGTGACTGCAACGGTGTATGATCAAGGCTTGGGTGTTTGTCGAGAGTGGGTGGAGTGACTTACAGCGTTGAGAGTACCGTGCCGGTGCGGGGATCCCAGAATTTGATCAGGTTGTCTTTGCTCCCGGAGGCGAGCAGACCCTTGGTCGGATGCCATTCGACGCACTTGACGTCCCAACCGTGACCTGGATGTTAGATCAGGACGTGCACATCTCTAACACCATCAGAATTCACGTACCAGTCAAGACACGCTCCTCTCTACTCTCCTCGAAAGCCCATATTCGAATGGTCGCATCATCGCTCGCAGTCGCAAACCTTCCATCGTCTGGACTGAAGCTTAACCCACGAATCGCCTCCCGATGCCCTGCCCATGCGTTCAAATTGTTCATGTTCGGTTGAAAGTACTTGATTATGCCACTCTGATCTGCAGACGCGAGGTAGGAACCCGAATGTGTAAACTGAAAGGCACGGATGGCCGAATCATGGGCCTGCAAGATTGTCTCAAAGTTGAACGTCAGGCCGTTCCAGAGCGTGAACTCGCCGCTCGTCGAGCCGGTCAGGATACGCCTCCCTTCGGGCGTCCACTAGAAAAGCAAGGACAATTCGTTCAGCGTGTGCAGATACGACGCGAGTGGAAAGTCGGAACGGACCGTCACGACGTTGACCGGACAACGAATTTTGTTTGTGGAAGTGTGGATAAACTTGGTGCACAACGACGTCGATGCATTACCTGGGTAGGCGACGGGAGGGAGAAGCTGATCAATGTTATCATTCGTTCAGCATCTACACGATCGTATCGGTTGGAAATAATCCCTACGTCAATTATGTAGGGCGGTGCAGGTCTCATACAAGGTACGTATGTTGGATTAGGTCGGTGTTTCCGCAACTGTGAAGATCACGAGGGGTGAGTCGAGCGAGGTCGTGGTTCGTGCAAAGCGTGAGTGCGTACTAGTGCCCATCTGCCCATTCCACCGTTGAAATCGACCGTCCGACGAGGCCTGGTTTTCTTGACGGCTTTCCCGTCCGCTAGTTGTCGCGCTGCGGCGAGTTCTTGCTCGATGACTTTGGCGTCATCTACTGGCGGTGGTTGTGGGCCTGTCAGATAGCGTTTTGGTGTCCATTCCAAGGTCGGATGCGACGGTCGGGGTAGCGAGTTTGGTGGAAGGAGTACTGGAACTGCGGCCATGTTCAATGATTGCAGCTACAGCAATATTAATCCTGCAACTGTATGTTTGCACGTGTTTGGACTGTGATGATGATGCGCAAAGTTGCGAGCAGCGCCAGTATGACATACAGTACCACCATTACCGGCGTTAGCTTGAACTCCCCATAGTCATTTCAATCTGTCATTGGAACCTCGTCAAAACAAATCGAGAGTCGCGCAGTGGATAGTGTAACCGTTTGGACGGCAAGTATGTCCCACTAGGTGATTCTCCACATTTCGACGGTCCCGGGATTGCAGTCTTCAACTCTGTAAGTTCTAGATTCTATGCACCAAGCGATCTGAGCGGGATTGGAGGGATGCAAACAGAATTAATTCATTCCACGCCACTCTGGAGGAAGGTGGTTGCTCGCAAGGACTGTGATTTCATCACCACTGATCCTGACGCATCTGGAATGCACGCTTTGGATGTAGCGCAGGTCTTGGCATTTTTCTCGTTCACGACCCGCAATGGGGAATCATTTCCGTGTGCGATAGTCCGATGGTTTGACAAAATAGGTGATACCGTTGATGAGGACACAGGCATGTGGATGGTTCGGCTCAGCTTCCTCCCGAACCACTCCCCCAACTTTGCGGCCATCCACATCGAATTGATTTACCGTGCCACTCAGACTTGATACCTGTGTACGGAGCTACCCCCGTCTCCAGGCGTGGCAGGCCTCACAACTACTATGATACGTTTCGTGCCTTCTATGTCAACAAATATGTTGGTCATCATGCCTTCGAACTTGCAAACTAGGAAAGTCGCCTTTCCTTTCCCTCCATTTACGAGCACGCCATGTTCTCATCACGCACGTCGCTACATTCTCTGGCCTCACTGCATCACCTCTCACGCCTCTGCCACTCTCCCATTCATTTTGATGAGTCGATTCACGCAACACTCTCCAGAACACCAACTCATACACTCGAATCAGTTTCGGCGGAATGTGCGGTGCCATTGTTACGAGTCCGTTCGACGTCATCAAGACACGTCTCCAACCAACTCCGGGAGATCAACCAGATGGAGAGAAAAATGTGCCAGTACCTCGAGCGGGAGTTAAACGTCGATCTAGTCACCCCCAGAGAGTTCGAAGACTCGGAGATGATCTGCAAGGGCTTTATCGGCCCCGGCCCTCATTCCACCTATATCCTACCGTCCACAAAGAAGTTGACGCCACCACACACTGCGAAGCCTTTCGCTGCCTCGTCAAGAACGAGCCCGTCGCTGTCATACAGGTAGTGGTATCCATCGCCCCCAAAGCCTGTAGTCCCATGTTCTTCCAAACCTCTCCCCCCTCCCCTTCGTGTAATATCTACTGCAACAAGTCACCCCGCGCACTGTTCAAGTGTCTCGGTCCGACACCGGTCAGCGTTATTCCCGCACGTTCGATCAACTTTGTTCCCACTGCGAGCCCTTTCGCGGTCTCGTCGAGTTCGCCCCCAAAGTTCTTATCCTCCTTTGGGTAATATCTACCGCAACGGCAAGCAACCACGGACAAGGGTCATCAAAACGCGGTTGCAGTTCATCGCTGGGAACTTGAACGTTGTTGAATGCAGCTTCAAACATGACGAGGCAGACGGTGTCGAGAATCGTAGTAGGCAGGAGTTATGCAATGATCAAGCAGATTTTCAGGGAGGAGGGGATTCGTGGATTTTACAAGGGACTCAGTGCAAGTTATCTGGCGGTCATGTAGTCGATAACGAAGGTATACTCCGCTACTTATTCAGGTTGTGTCCCTTGTCCAGCTTTTTGATATTGGCAATGCTTATTTGATATTATTTATTCCACGGCCCTCTGGGCACCCCTGGACCTGCATGAATGGGTTACAGATGTTGGATTTTTTCAAAGCGAACGAACTGGTAAACCGGGACCGGAGCCGGTGCTGGCGACAGACAATTTAGGATCTGAGACCTGGACCGAATACGTTAGTCGCCTCCGGTGCACGGAGTAAGCGTGAGTGCGCGCGAAAAGTGTGAATAAGCGAAAATAAGTATTACTCAATTTTTCTGATGGGCCGCCTGGGAACGACCAGGCATCCCACTTTCCACCGCTTTGATACCTAGCCGAGTATGAAAGCACCCCCGAGGCGAAAGAATGGTGAGTACACGAGCGGGACAATTGAAAGGACGATACTGACGAAGACAAAAGAGTCGAGTCAGAGAGAAAACCGACCTTCCTCCAGCAGTCAGCGAAGGGAAGCAACAACGATCAAAGGTGATAAAAACAGAACATTTGATGGTGCGATCCTAACGGGGACCCAAGAGTCGAGTGAGAACAATTCCTCCACCAGGATCGTTGACCGAAGGGCCACGAAACCAGTCGAAATCGACGGTCGAGATGACATATATCCAGTCGTATTCCTCGCTGATGGGAAGCACGTCGTGAGCGGGGATAACAAAGGAATGCTTCGACGATGGCGAGTAGAAGATGGGAAGGAGGTGGGGAGGCCAATGGATGCAAAGAGTCCTGTTCGCAGCATCGCCGTGTCACAAGACGGAAAGTGGGTCGTAAGTGGGATGTGGAGTGGCCAAGTGACTGTGTGGAATGCAACGAGCCACTCAAAAGTAAACGAGTTCGAAGGACACCACAGGGCAGTGTATTCGGTGGACATCTCCCCGGACGGGACGCGAATCGCGACCGGATCGGATGATAAGACTGCCGGTGTCTGGTCTTTGTCGACTGGCGAGCGACTGCTCGGCCCATGGAAACACACCGACTGCTTGGCCGCGGTCAAGTTCTCACCCGATGGACGACTCGTCGCTACTGCCACGTGCCAGGAACGCAATATTCACATCTATCGCGGTCAGCACGGCCGCCTCCTCGTCGACTTTCCAATCCGAGTCTACTCGTACCTGAACCAATCCCTCGCCTGGGCAAGCGATAGCAACCAACTCTTCGTCTTATCTTGCGAAGGCGAGATCAACTGTCTCGACGTGTCCACCGGGACGACGCTCTCGAAATGGCCCATTCACAGCAGTAACGAGCCCAGGTGTATCGCCTTGGCAAGCCACGGCACCTTCATCGCCGCCTCTGCTAATTCGTCAGTCTCATTCTGGGACACCACGACGCATCAACAAATCGGGTCTGTCATCGACCACACCCATCGGATCTATTCCATGGCTATTTCGACAGATTACGACATTGTGGCGAGTGGAAACAGGAAAATCACCCTTCGTAATCTTTGTGGTATCC
Organism: Boletus sp. MG55; assembly: GCA_003313885.1. Classification (NCBI taxonomy): domain Eukaryota; kingdom Fungi; phylum Basidiomycota; class Agaricomycetes; order Boletales; family Boletaceae; genus Boletus; species Boletus sp. MG55. Next base: position 10,905 of record QGOI01001252.1, on the reverse strand, counting down.
TTCCCTCAGCCTATTGCAACCATGTATGTGTACCCTGCGTTAAAAAAACTCGTTTGAGATAGGTTCTAATTTCAATCCACTTCGTCAACCGCGACAGATGTTCCGTGAAGAGGAAATCTCACGCATGAGGGAAGAAAAAGCTGTTCTCGAAGACACCACCCAGTCTCTTCGTGCGCAAGAGGCGCGTTCAAGTGAGTGTATTAGTAGCCTGACTCTGATGTTCTAACATCCATGTCCATCAGACGAAAAAATAACAAGTCTCGAGAAAACCGTCCAAGAACTCCGTAATCAGCTTATCACATCCCAACGCGAAGCCAATGAAGAAAAGGATGGCCTCAATGAAACCATCAAGTCCCTTCGTGCCGGTCTTCGCACACGGGACGAAAGCTCAAGTGGATCCCTTGTCACCCTGATCCGCATTTTGTTGATCGTCACGTCCATTAGATAGCAAAAATGCACATGTCGAACAAACATTGCAGCAACTGCGTGACGAGCTCGCCAACTCTCACCGTGTCGCCAATCAGCAAAAGGATAGCCTGAACGAGACCATCAGGTCACTACGTACAGACCTTCATACACAGCAAACAAGCTCAGGCGCGTTGGTATTCTGTCTCACAGCACGCTTCCTTGACGTCCACATCCATTAGACGGCAATATTGCACGTCTCGAAGATACCCTGAAGGAACTCCACACCCAGCTCTCCTACTCCCAACGAAAAGCCGATAGTATCCTCCGTGTGCACGAGCTGAAACATAAATGCGAAACCCTATATGGCGAGGGCCGCATAAACGACGCGGCAGAGACTCTTCTCGAGATCGTGAATATGTTGACAAACGACTCCGTTACACCCAACAAGTTACTGATTGATTGGCTTTCTGGTAAGATTCGTTGTCGAGTATCGGAAGAAGGTGCTTAGTCTTTACCATCAGAATTTACGGCACGATGTGTATCGACGCTGATACGAGTTGGAGACGAAGCATCAAACATCGGGAAACATGATGAAGCACTTGCAGCCTACTCCGCTGCAGTGTCGCTCACTCCCTCAACTCCCACACCTGCGCTAATTAAGTGGACAGGCACAATGTTGATTCGTGGCACAGTAGATGACACGCTGTGTGCTGCTTCCAAGGTGTGCTTCGTATGATAGCCTAAGCCGGATGGTGACAGTGTTTTCGTGACAGGTTAACCTTCCGAAGTTTATGGTCTACAGGACAATTTGCGATGTTCTCGAAGGGGACGGTCGCATCATGGTGGCGATCATGTGTTTCCGACAGATGCAGAGCGAGTTACAGGACGACACGAGCATCAGTGATGAGCGAGCGCAATGGGAACTCGGTGGGTGGTTGCAATGGCAACGTAGCCCGGGCTAATGCAAACATTTGGAACAGACTTTCGAGAACGTTGTGTCAAGAAGCTGGAGATGCTGGGCGACAGCGCGATGGACCTTGACGCGGCCATCATATACTACTCGAATGCACTGTCATTCGATCCACTGAACGTTAGCGGCATTCTTGTTAAGCGCAGCAAGGCGCGAGCAGCTGTGGGTTCGTGGGAGGACGCGTTGATTGATGCCACCAAGGTATGGATTTTTTTCGTGTCACATCAAATACACCTCAGTAATTCATGGTATTCAGGTTATTCAGCTTGACCCATCATTCTATAAGGGATACGAAAGAAAGCACGCTGCATTACATGGAATGGGGCGTCACCGGGAAGCATTCAGTGCATTCGAAATGATGCTCTCAAAGCTCAAGCAATCCCCTGATCCGCACACCTGTGGTGAGTCATTTTATCAATATTGCATAGATGACACGTGCTGACTCCGTCCTGATCATAGAACCTCAACATCAATATGTGGATGCAACTCGCTTGATTCGCGGGGTGATCGACCAGACCATCCGTCACATCCCCCGCGTGCTCATTGACATTACCACCGGTCGTCTCTGCGATAAAACACAGCAAGCAGCAGCCTTCGAGGAACTCTCGATCTATGATGAGCTGCGGTCTTCGATGACTACTCGTGATCAGCTCGACCATCCTCGTATTCGGAGAGAAGTGGAGATGTTCTACCGATATGTGATGTTCTCACACAAGTGGCAGCCAGATGAGCCGACATTCCAGATGGTCGAGAATGTCTTGATCTATGGGCTACCTGCGTCTCCCACGAGTAACAAGTTACTCAGATTCTGTGACCTCGTGCGCTCTCTCTGCTTCCGGTGGGCCTGGACCGACACATGTTGCGTAAACCAGGCGGACAAGGGGGTACAGCAAGAGTCGGTGGTTGCCATGTTCAGGTGGTATCGTGGCTCTTCCCTCACGGTTGTCCACCTCCTCGGTGTGTTCTCGGAGTCACAGGAATTTGGTTGTCTGTGGAAAAGCATCTGGAACACTCGTGGGTGGACATACCAGGAATATGTTGCTTCCAAGGTCGTCCAGTTCTACACTGAGGATTGGAAACCATACCTCGGTTTGGACATGTTCAACCACAAGGAATCACCCATTATCCTTTCAGAGATGCAACAGGCGATGAACTTTGCCACACAGGAATTGACGACGCTTCAACCAGGGTTAGATAGTGTACGGGAGAAGCTCTACCTGGCTTCGAGACGTCAAACGACACGTGAGGAAGATATTGCTTACTCGCTGTTCGGGATCTTCAATGTGGCTATCCCTGTCATCTATGGTGAAGGCAACCAAGCGGTTGGTCGTCTCCTGGAGCATGTCCTGATGGGCTCTGGAGATGTGACGGTTCTTGCTTGGACTGGGACTGCTGGCAGTTACAATAGTTGCCTTCCTGTGAACCTCCACGTTTACAACCAAATTGTGCCGCAGCATGTGCCACAGCCCATCGAGATGGTCGAAATGGACAACATAGTCACGGCGTTGCGTTCATCCTTGCCTGACCTCTCTCTGCCAATGCTACTGCGTAGCCGTCTCACTGAACTTCCTTCACCATTCGTTGGTGCCAGTCGATTGCGACTTCCCGGCATTGCTTTCTCGATCACCAAACTTAATGATGCCTCGGACTCAGTTTCCGGTCCGGACTTGCGTGTCTACCATGCGACGACATTTGCACTTGGGGAGATAGAGATCAAGACCACGGACGATTTATCTGGGATGAAGGACCTCCTCCTGATGCATCCCTGGATCAGCCCCTTGCTCGACCAGGAGTTCTCGCATGGCGCGACTGGATTCGACGATACTACATGTGCACTGCGTCTCGTCGCTCGTCTGAGGCAGCCGTTCGGTGCGCTGTTGCTCGCACCGCAGTCACGGGTGCAATACCGGCGAGTTGCGACGGACAGTTTGATCATGGTTCAGGTCCGGCAGGAAGTATCGTTGACTGAATTGATAAACGGGATTCGGACGGTCGACATACAGTAGGTGTAGGTTGATGACTTTGGACCTTTGACGACATTCGATTGCAATTTTACATCTCACCTCGAGTAGCTACCTTCGTATTTTACATAATTGAACATTTCGTAGTGTGCAACGTTCTGCTCTTTCTTTTTCAGGCCAAGTGAAAATCCAACTTATCGCCCAATCGACCCAAATGCTATTGAATAATGGTAGCGTAAATGGCAGCTCAACCACTACATGAATCTCTTCGTCAAGGAGGGAATTCTTTACTGTTTCGTGTACGTCCCTATTGAACTCTTCCGGCATTGCTTCCTCGCCTCCATTTAAACTATTCATTGTTCTACCAACGAGAAGATGGACTGACCTGGCGAATGTTTCCCTCTCCAGTACTCAGATCACCTTTCTATTCCCCTTCGTGGGTTCAAGTGCATCTAGCTCGGTCAATGGACAAATTCTGATGCTCGCCACTTACGTTCCGTTGTACACCTTAATGCCTCGATTCATCATCAACATTCGGGAGCTGTATGCTCACGACATTCAAGGCCGGTGCGAGGTCGACACTGGGTTCGGCTTGGGATCAACGCCAAGCGAGGGCGGGGCCGCATCTTTTACTGTGAGCGTCGAAATTACCATGGCATTCACGAGTGCCGGGCTAGAGGGCATGGTGGAAGCGATACTGGAAGAGGCTAGGGTGCAGAGCAGCGGTAATGGCGTTGAATGCTCAGGGAGCACCGTCAGCATTACATGGTTGCCAAGTTTCTCGCTCACAGGCATTGGCAGGTCAACAGTGCCGTCGAGCTTTAAGCTCACAGTTACTCGCGGCTGCTTAAATTGAATAAAGCAATTCAAAGTATCCCACTTGTCCCTGAGGTTGAGAATTCGGGCACGCAGAAAGGGAAATTATGCAAGTCTCAGTATGGTTTTCAACCCCGTTAAATTTGAGCACCTCAACATTGTCCATCTCGAGCACAGATGAGTACCTGAGGATTGGGACCTACCAGTGGGGTAGACTCTTGTAGAGTCGCAGGTCATCGGCAGAGATGAATAGCGCTACAAGTCGAACTCTGCGGAACTGGCAGCTCGCTGTCTAAGGGTCTCGAAGCTCGAAATTCGGTGGCCAGCCTGTCAATGAAGTGCGTCGTCAATAGCTGGCCTACCTCATAGTACCATTCCAGTGATGTATGATTTATATGGGCAAGCTGGTCACGAATTCATTACGCCCAAGTCGTATCAGAACTGACCATGTTCTCTGACCGTGGGGGTTCACTAATCTTGAGAATTGACACAATGCTCAAGGATGCGGGAGGCGATGGCGAATGGATGGCGCACATCATGATGTCTTCGGTTGATTTCTATGTTTCCGCCCTCTTCTCGCGGGCGCCTTTTACGGTATTGAGCGATGTTGATCACGAATTGGTGAATACAGTATATCAGAGGTTAGCATTGCTCGCGCACGCTGCGAGACAGGGTTTGCGCAGACTCGTTGCGAGATCGTCACGATCTGCTAGTGGGGCCAAAGCACGCACTGAAAAGTAAGTCAACGTTATGTATTGCGGGTGTACAACGCGGATAGGCTAACGAACGGGTCGGAAGCGACAAAGAACAAGTTATCATCGTCCCGGAAATCTTTGGCTGACGGGTAGGTCGTTTCGTTGCCGCTAGCCGTTTCCTCCTGTTTCGAGGATGATTCCCCCTATCGACGGCTCTCCGATTACCGCCAGTGACGGGTATAAGACGGGTGCAAGGAAGCGCCCAGGGCATGGAGTGATTGCGCGTGTGATACTTGATTCGATAAGGAGACACGTGTATGCCGGGCGACAATGGCTTACCGGGTGGGGACGACCAAGTATCCCTCTTTCCGCCACTTTGATACCTAGCCGAGTATGAAAGCATTCCTGAGGCAAAATAATGGTGAGCACGCGAGCGGGAGAGTTGAAATGACAATACTGACGAGGACAAAAGAGTCGGGTCAGAGAGAAAACCGACCTACCTCCAGCACCAGTCAGCAAAGGGAAACAGCAACGATCAAAGGTGATAAAAACAATATATTTGACAGTATGATACTGACAAGCACCGAAGAGTCAAGTGAGCATAGTTCCTCCTCCAGCATCGTTGACCAAAGGGACGCGAAACCGATCGAAATCGACGGTCGAGATGACGTATCTTCAATCATATTCCTCGCTGATGGGCAGCACGTCGTGAGCGGTGGCGACGAAGGAAAGCTTCGACGTTGGCGAGTAGAAGATGGCAAGGAGGTTGGGACGCCAATGGATGCGGGGAGTCCTGTTTACAGCATCGCCGTGTCACAAGACGGAAAGTGGGTCGTGAGTGGGACGGAGAGTGGCCGAGTGATAGTGTGGAGTGCGACGAGCATCCAGAATCCGACATTGCAGAGGCGAATGCCGCATGTTGGACACTCAAAAGCAACCGAATTCAAAGGACACGACCTGCCTGTGTGGGCGGTGGACATCTCCCCGGACGGGACGCGAATCGCGACCGGATCGGATGACGAGACTGCCAGTGTCTGGTCTTTTTCGACAGGCAAGCGACTGCTCGGCCCATTGAAACACGACAATGATTTGGCCGCGACCAAGTTCTCACCGAATGGACGGCTCATCGCCACTGCCACGTGGGAATGCTACTCCATTCGCATCTACGACGGTCAGGACGGCTGCCTGCGAGTCGACTTTCCAATCCAAGTCAACTCAGCTAACAACCAACCCTTTGCCTGGGCAAGGGACAGCAAACAACTCTTCGTCTTGTCTTGCGACGGGAACATCCACTGTCTCGACGTGTCCACTCGGACGACGCTCTCGAAATGGTCCATTCACAGCAGTAACGAGCCCATGTGCATCGCTCTGGCAAACGACGAGACATTCATCGCAACCTCCGCTAATTCGTCGGTCTCATTATGGGACACTACAACGCATCAACAAATTGGGTCCGTCATTGACTACACCCATGACATCTTGTCCATGGCTATTTCGACAAACTACGACATTGTGACGGGTGGAGATAAGAAAATCGCCATTCGCAATCTTTGTGATATCCTTCCCTCACCCTATTGCGACCATGTAAGTGTTCCTGCGTCAAAAAAACTCGTTTGAGATAGCTTCTGATCTCAATCCACTCGTCGACCGCAACAGAGGCTCCGTGAACGGGAAATCTTGCGCATCAGAGAGGAAAAACGTGTGCTCGAAGACACCAACCAGTCCCTTCGTGCGCGGGACGCGCGTTCAAGTGAGCGTATAAGTATCCTGACTCCGGTGGTCTGACATCCATGTCTATCAGACGAAAAAATAACGAATCTCGAGAAAACCGCCAAAGAACTCCGTAACCAGCTTGCTACATCCAAACGAGAAAAGGATGGCCTGAATGAAACCATCAAGTCCATTCGTGCCGATCTTCGAACACGGGACGAAAGCTCAAGTATATCCATTGTCACCCTGATTAGCATTTTGTTGATTGTCACGTTCATTAGATGGCAAAATCACAAATCTCGAAGAAACTTTGCAGCAACTCCGCAACGAGCACGCCAACTCTCAGCGTGTCTCCAATCAGCAAAAGGATAGCCTGAACGAGACCATTAGATCACTACGTGCCGACCTTGATACACAGCAAACAAGCTCAGGCATGTTCGTACTCTGTCTTGCAGCACGCTTCATTGACGTCCACATCCATTAGACGGCAATATTGCGCGTCTCGAAGAAACCTTGAAGGAACTTCGCACCCGGTTCTCCGACTCCCAGCGAAAAACTGATAGTCTCATGCAGCTCCTCCGTGTGCACGAACTGAAACATAAGTGCGAAGCCCTATATGGCGAGGGCCGTATAAGCGACGCGGCAAAATGTCTTCTCGAGATCTTGAATACGCTGACAAAGGACGTTAGAGCCAACAAGTTACTCATGGACTGGCTTTCTAGTGAGTTTCGTTGTTGAGTATCGGAAGGAAGTACTGAATCTTTACTATCAGAATTTACGGAACGATGTGTATCGACGCTGACAAAAGTTGGAGATGAGGCATCAAACGTCGGGAAACATGATGAAGCACTCGCAGCCTACTCCGCTGCACTGTCACTCACTCCCTCGACTTTTACCACCGTCTTAATTAAGTGGACAAGCACAATGTTGATTCGTAGCACAGTAGATGAAGCACTGAGCGCTGCTTCCAAGGTATGCTTCATATAATTGCCTAAGCTGGATGTTGACAGTGTTTCGTGTCAGTTTAAGCGACCGAGGTTTATCATCTACAGGACAATTTGCGATATTCTCGAAGGGGACGGTCGCATCATGGAGGCGATCACGTGTTTCCGACAGATGCCGAGCAAATTAAAAGAGGACACAAGCATCCGTGACGAGCGAACACAATGGGAACTCGGTGGGTGGTCGCAATGGCAATATAGCCCGGGCTAATGCAAACATTCGTAACAGACTTTCGAGAACGTTGTGTCAAGAAGCTGGAGATGCTGGGCGACAGCGCGATGGACCTTGACGTGGCCATCGCATACTACTCGAATGCTCTGTCATTCGATCCGTTGAACGTGAATGATCTTCTTGTTAAGCGCAGCAAGGCACGAGCAGCTATGGGTTCGTGGGAGGACGCGTTGATTGATGCTAACAAGGTATGGTTTTTTTTGTGTCACATCAAATACACCTCAGTGATTCATGCTATTCAGGTTATCGACCTCGACCCATTATCCTATAAGGGGTACGAAAGAAAGCATGCTGCATTACACGGAATGGGGCATCACAGGGAAGCATTCGGGGCATTTGAAATGATGCTTTCGAAGCTCCAACAGTCCCTTGATCCACACACTCGTGGTGGGCCATCTCATCGATATTGTCAGGATAACAAATGTTGATTCCATCTCAATCATAGAACTTCAACATCGATACGTGGACATAACTCGCTTGATTCGAGGAGTGATCGACCAGACTATCCGTCACATTCCTCGCGTGCTCATTGACATCACCACTGGTCGTCTCCATGATAAAACACAGCAAGCAGCAGCCTTCGACGAACTTCCAATCTATGACGAGCTGCGGTCCTCGATGACTACTCGTGATCAGCTCGACCATCCACGTATTCGGAGAGAAGTGGACATGTTCTACAAATATGTGATGTTCTCACACAAGTGGCAAACATATGAACCGACATTCCAGATGGTCGAGCATGTCTCGATCTATGGGCTATCTGTGTCCGCCACAACCCACAAGTTGCTCAGGTTCTGTGATCTCGTGCGCTCTCTCAACTTCCGGTGGGCATGGAGCGACACATGTTGCGTAAACCAGGCGGACAAGGGGGTACAGCAAGAGTCGGTGGTTGCCATGTTCAGGTGGTATCGTGGCTCTTCCCTCACGGTTGTCCACCTCCTCGGTGTGTTCTCGGAGTCACAGGAATTTGATTGTCTCTGGAGGAGCATCTGGAATACTCGTGGGTGGACATACCAGGAATACGTTGCTTCCGAGGTCGTCCAGTTCTACACTGAGGATTGGAAACCATACCTCGGTTTGGACATGTTCAACCACAAGGAATCACCCATTATCCTTTCAGAGATGCAACAGGCGATGAACTTTGCCGCACAGGAATTGACGACGCTTCAACCAGGCTTAGACAGGGTACGGGAGAAGCTCTATTTGGCTTCGAGACGTCAAACGACACGTGAGGAAGATATTGCTTACTCGCTGTTCGGGATCTTCAATGTGGCTATCCCTGTCATCTATGGTGAAGGCAACCAGGCAGTTGGTCGTCTCCTGGAGCATGTCCTGATGGGCTCCGGAGACGTGACGGTTCTTGCTTGGACTGGGACTGCTGGCAGTTACAATAGCTGCCTTCCTGTGGACCTCGCCATTTACAACCAGATCGTGCCACAGCATGTACCACAGCCCATCGAGATGGTTGAGATGGACGCCATAGTCACGGCATTGCGTTCATCCTTGCCTGATCTCTCCCTGGCAGTGCTGCTGCATAACCGTCTTAATGAGCTTCCTTCACCATCCGTTGCTGCCAGTCGATTACGACTTCCCGGCATTGCTTTCTCAATTACCAAACTCGATGATGCCTCAGACTCAACTTCCGGTTCGGACTTGCGTGTGTACCGTGCGATGACATCTGCACTTGGGGAGGTAGAGATCAAGACCACGGACGATTTATCTGGGATGAAGGGCCTCCTTCTCATCCATCCCTGGATCAGCCCCTTGCTCGATCAGGAGTTCCCGCATGGTGCGGCTGAATTGGACGATACTACATGCATACCGCGTCTGGTCGCTCGTCTGAGGCAGCCGTTTGGTGCGCTTTTGGTCGCACCGCAGTCACGGGTGCAATACCGGCGAGTTGCGACGGACAGTTTGATCATGGTTCGGGTTCGGGAGGAAGCATCGTTGACTGAATTGATAAACGGGATTCGGACGGTCGACATACAGTAGGTGTAGGTTGATGACTTTGAACCTTTGACGACATACGATTTCAATTTTATATCCAACCTCGGTGACATTCGAGTAGCTACCTTCGTATTTTACATAATTGAACACTTCGTAGTGCGCAACATTTTGCTCCTTTCTCTTTCAGGCCAAGTGAAAATCCAACTTATCGCCAAATCGGCCAAAATGCTATTCAATAATGGTAGCCGTAAATGGCAGTTCAACCACTACATGAATCTCCTCGTCAAGGAGGGAATTCTTTACTGTTTCGTGTACGTCCCTATTGAACTCTTCCGGCATTGCTTCCTCGCCTCCTTTTAAACTATTCATTGTTCTACCAACGAGAAGATGGACTGACCTGACGGATGTTTCCCCCTCCTATACCCATATTACCTTTCTGTTCCCCTTCGTGGGTTCAAGTGCATCTAGCTCGGTCAATGGACCAGTTCTGATGCTCGCCACTTGCGTTCCGTTGTACACCTGAATGCCTTAATTCATCATCAACATTCGGGAGCTGTATGCTCACGATATTCAAGGTCGATGCGAGGTCGACACTGGGTTCGGCTTGGGATCAACGCCAGGCGAGGGCGGGGCCGCATCTTTCACTGTGAACGTCGAAACTACCATGGCATTCGCGAGTGCCGGGCCACAGGGGCGTGGTGGAAGCGATACTGGAAGAGGCTAGGGTGCAGAGTAGCGGTAATGGCGTTGAATGCTCAGGAAGCACGGTCACCATTACATAGTTGCTGTGTTTCTCGCTCACAGGCATTGGCATGTCAACGATGCCGTCGAACTTTTAGCTCACAGTTACTCGCGGCTGCTTAAATTGAATAAAGTAATTCAAAGCATCCCACTTGTCCCTGAGGTTGAGAATTCGGGCACGCAGAAAGGGAAATCATGCAAGTCTCAGTATGGTTTTCAACTTCGTTAAATTTGAGCACTTCAACATGTCTATCTCGGGCACGAATGAATACCGAGTTTATGCTATGAGGCTTGGGACCTACCAGTGGGGTAGACTCCTGTAGAGTCGCAGGTCATCGGCAGAGATGAATAGCGCTACAAGTCGAACTTTGCGGAACTGGCAGCTCGCTGTCTAAGGGTCTCGAAGCTCGAAATTCGGTGGCCA
>QGOI01001246.1:0-13575 GCA_003313885.1 Boletus sp. MG55 | reverse complement strand
TTTTTTATATGCGGCTGCCTTCTAGGGCTCATTCACTGCATCTGTTACACTTGTTACGATTCATCCATCGATTCAGATTCATCTCCCATTTGACTCCACGAACCAAACGATCCCCCACCCATTGACATTACTATCTACAGATATAAACGTTGCGGACTTTTTTCCTACCACTCCACCCCTTCAGTCTAACGCCGCTCCCCACGTGCAATACTTGTTGTTTGTCACATACGTACCTGCTGCACGATCGATGACTACCACCACCCTCACTTCACAATTCCGTTATTAGTTACTGGGTTGGTAAACATCCCTGGCCTGCTCTCGAGTATCATATATATTTCTCTACACGTCGTGTAGGTAGATCCAAGTTAACTTATAATTTCGAGCGTGTGATTCCATCGGGGAGCGAGAGAAAAACGTTCCCACGCCCTCGACGTCTCCTCCCAAGCTTTGCGCGATTGCCCTTGCTACATTTCCCGTCTCGTCGTCGTCGCACACATTTTACAACTGAACCGTCATGTCCGTCCGTGCTGTCGGTCTCGCCCCTTCTCTCAGACGAGCTGCATTTGCGCCTAAATTCGGTGCGTGGTCGGAAAGATTGGCAGGGGTCGTTTGATGGCTAATGTTGCGAGGACGTTACCTTTCCAGCTAGGAACCAGGTCGCGCTGCGATATGCCCTCGGAAAACGGTACAGTCGCTCGTCGTATTTGCGAAACGAACTCACGCGACCTTTATTATGCTTTCGTTCTCGCGTGCGTCATCGGCCACAGGGGTGTACAGACACAGTCGCTCCCTCCGTCCGCCTCGGAAGGGATTTTGAACGAACAACGCTTGAAGCGACCTTCGAGTCCTCATTTTACCATCTACCAACCCCAGTTGACCTGGTTGGGCTCCATCGCGAACCGAATGACCGGTGCTGGACTCAGCACACGTGAGTCTGAGTTTATCTCTTTTTCCTGCCCGGACGACGGTATCATCGTATGGTGATGTGCTGACGACGACGACGACGCGACGTTGCAGTGCTCTACGGATTCGCGCTGGCATACCTCGTCGCTCCCGGCACGTTCGACAGTGCTCACGTGATCGAGTTCGTGGCGGGATTGCCCGACTATGTCAAGACGTCTGCCAAGGTGGTGCTCGCGGCGCCGTTTGCGTTTCATGGGTGGAACGGCGTGCGGCATCTCACGTGGGACATGGGTAAATGTACGTCGACGCGCTCTCGTTGGGCGTGATGCGTTGGGCGTTGAGCTGACGTTGGTCGTTGCGATCGGATCTGTCTAGTCGTGTCCGTGAAAGGCGTCTATCAAACTGGATATGCGGTGCTTGGCGCGACAGCGCTGTCGACCGCGTACCTCGTGTGGTGGTAAAGGGTGTGGGATGGGGTCTTGGGTGTGGATGTGGATGTACATGCTCGTCTGCCCCTTTTCTTACAAATCCTTTGCGCTCGGAAAAATAAATCGAACGATTGTCTAAACTAGGACGTTTCCCGACTCTCGTTTTTGAGCGGGTAAGTGACGTGGTCGTTCCCGGGGGGCAACTTGCCGCTCGGTCACAAGGGTGGCAGCACGATGAAAGTGCCGATGGATTAGATTTGATCGATCCTGCATTATGATAACACAATTAAGTGCCGTCATCACGTCATGTTGATGTAGGTGTCAAAGCATTTGGGACCTATCTGGACCCACTGCGACCGCATTGGCACAATAAATCGGAGGTGCGTTCACTGCACGGAATCAAGCACAATGGATGGTGCTGGGATATAAAAGATGCCCTCCCCCGGGCCAGAATCTGTGAAGATGATTAACTCACTCGTATCTCCTCAGATCCCCACTTGAACCTTTAAGACACATCCTCCCTCGAGGACAATGTTTGGAAGCAGTAAGTCACTCCTTACTCTCGCGCTGGTCGACTTTTGGTCTCAGCCTGGGCCTCGCCCAGTTTCCCTCACTGCCACTGTCCCAGGTACCGACACAGAGACGCGTTTCGCACCCGTCCTCGACCCTGTGCAGGTCCCCCCTGGCTACTACCCCATCCAAGTCGTCCAGTTCTGGCGCGGCGAGTACGCCCGCGGCCGTCCATACCCACTCCACTGGACCATCCTCGTCCGCACCTCCGCCGAACGCGGCAACACCCACGAGATCGTCGGGGACACCGACACGTTCGCGACCCAAGACCACTTTGACGTGCCGCTCCCGGACGATCATCGACGCGAGGACTGGCGGGGCAGCCACGTCGTCGGATACGTCGCGCCCGCTCGGTTGGACGATCTGCTGAATCGCATCGCGCTCGTGCGCGTCGTGCATCATCGCTCGAATTGGAACTGTCAGAACTGGGTGTACGAGGCGTTGGAGGGGCTGAACGGGCCTGACATGTACACGGACGCGAACATCACCTTCGCCAGGCTGCAGTCGCACATGTCGTATCTCTTGGAGCTTTGGGAGACGGGCGATATTTGAGCAGACGGCACTTGTGTCGACGAAATCGAGAACGTGTAGCTGGGATGTGCAGACATCTCGGGAGGGTACGCAAGCGACGATGGCTACGTTTCCGTGTACGCTGACTGCACTGTAGGATTCAGACTTGCATCTTCTGCTAGTCATCATGTAACTTCACGCCCAGATCCTCTGTAATAACGACCACCGCCTTCTCCCTGATCGACAATGCAGTCGAATATGTATTCTTCAATCACAGAAAACAAATTAGCAACCTCATGACGCATCACCATGTTGTGCACAAGAGGGTGACGTACCTTTCCAACGTTAGTCGGGCAGATAGACAAGTGCGGCCTGGTGAGCCCACAGGTGAGTGTAGGTCGGCGGTGATCTTATATCGCACACCTGCGACCTTGAGGCCTTCCACGCCATATACATTCGGGCACGCATCGATCACCCCGCCTTGGTTACGGGGTCTCATGGCGTACGTACCGAGCTAGATCACCATGTTCATCCATGATGTCTGAAAACTGGGGAGCTGACCTAGTGCCAGGTCGTGGTGACTACCACCATCATGCGGAAAGGGGTTCAGAAATAGAAACAATAGTGGGGCCAGGATGACTCACCCACGTCGCGATGGAAATTCACGATAGCCTCATGTCCGGCGTATCTATCGGCACGGGGCCACCCGTTTCTCTACAATCAGCGGCACTACTGGGGGGGGATGCATAAGCCTTTTACCTTCCTAATCAAAAAGAAGAACTTCATAGAAGCTCCAACGTTTGTTTCCGAACGCCTCCCAATCGTCGTAGTCCGACGCGGCGCCTCGGGCGTAAAACATGTCTGTATCCAGGACGAAACACCCAGAACCGCGGCGTGGACACGACTCACGGTTAACAGTGGAGCCGCCGCTCACGTTTCAGCCACACGGAGCAACAGGAACGCGTCCGTTGAGGCGCTTGCCTGGTTTTCCCGTGTGGAGGGAGACGGTGGTGCTGTCCGGTGCGAGGTTCTAGAGGAATCTGCGGGGCTGGACATGGTTAGGGACGTTGCGCTAGTGCTGGCCACTCTCGACGACGAGGATCTTGAGAGAGGGGTCTGCAGTGGTCAATCTGCCTGCGACGACACACAGTTGTTCCGCCTGGGGTGAGCAAGCATACCCGAGCGAGAGGTGCAAAGAAACTCGCCTCCGGACACGACAAGGTTATACGCGGGAACATGATATAGGAACAAAGAGCAAGTACCGAAGAGAACGCAGGACGCACAACTAGGAGTGATGCTGAACGGGCTCATGAGACAGAGGGTATACATACATTTCCTCCCCGGGAAGCAGGAGTGGCAAAGCCATGTGGACCTGGTACACCGACGTCGTCGCAGGGGAATCGAACAGTGAGGATATTTGCCTGGAAAATGCTTCGCTCCGCGTGTAATACAGTCACAGTGAACGGGGCGGATAGTACAAATGGAGTGGACATTTCCTAGAACATGAGCCAGCCTGTTTGTCAGTTGTATTCACGCACATGGCCCGGGCCTGCTTCAAGAGTATCGTTTCCCAGTCGCGATGCGGATTCCCATACATCACTCCATCTTGTCAATCGAACCAGGAAGGAAGACTTAGATGTCGAAAAGGAAGTGAACAGCCTCGACCACTGAGAGCGGCACGGTTGCGTAGACGGCGGTAACATCAGAGTCTCGTCTGGGTCACCACCGCTCGAACCTGAAAGTTCGTCCGAGTTGCCAAGCGACCTCAGGTTTCAAGGTTTAACGTACCCCATGGTCTTCTGCTTCTGACGGTGCTACTCGTAATCAAAGCAGATCCCACTAGACAGCTTCTGCTGCATCTGCAGGATTTCTTAATTAGTACTCGAGGAAACAGTTTGGTTTCCGTCTGTCAGCCGAGGCGGCCGATCTCGCACCTTATATTATTACAGTAGTTGTTAGATGGATTTTTCGTATCGTTCAAGTACTTTCTCTTATCTATGCGTTAAGAAAGAGCTCTCCCTTCCGTTCGGGAGCACGGTGCTGTCGGCAATGAGCATGGCTGTTGCTTCCTTGAATGGTGTCACTGTCGTTCCCATCTAGTAGCCTGAGGTGGGCGTAAGTGACTAACCTGGTGGGGGTTAGTATCCAGGACCCTCGTTTGTCGTGATGTGTTTTGCCTGGGTGAAGCCGACGTTGCTGTCGCGATCCCATATGTCTAGTCGTGACCGTGAAAGGCGCGATGGACCGCATATCTCGTGTGGCAGTGGCAAAGGGCGCGGGCCGGGGGTCGTGGCCGTGGATATGGATTGGATGTGGATCTACATGCTCGTCTGTTCTTTTTTTTTTTTCACTCTTTACGCTCGGAAAAATAAATCGAACGATTGTCCAAACTCAAGAACATGTAGCTGTGTTATACAAATATCTCGCGAGAGTACGCGAACGACGGCATTTCCGTGTACACTGATAGTGGCTGACTTAGACTGTACTGTTGAACTTACATCTTCCGCTAGTTATCATGTAATTTCAGGCCCAGATCCTCTGCAATAATGACTGCCGCCTTCTCCCCGATCAACAACGCAGTCGAGTATGTATTCTAGCTAGCAAAGTCAGCGACCTCGATACGGATCACCACATAGCGTGAAAAAGTATGACGTACGGTTCCAACGTTGGTCGGGCAGATCGAGACGTCTGGGGAGTCCACCGTCAGATAAATGTGCGAGTGCAGGTCGGAGGCGAACTTATATCACCCACCTGCCACCTTGAGGCCTTCTACGCCATGTACGTTCAGGCGCGCATCGACCACCCCGCCTTGGTTACGGGGTTTCATGGCGCACGTACCGAGCTATATTGCCACGCTCATCAATTACAGTTGAAAACAAACAAACGAGCGCATTGGGGAGCTGACCGAGTGCCAGGTCGTAGTGACTACAACCGTCATGCGAAAAAGGGCTCAGAAATAGAAACAAGAATGGTTAGACAAGGATGACTCACCCACGTCGCGATGGAAATCGACGATAGCCTTATTGTCAGCATCAGAGTACACGATGTCCGGCGCATCAATCAGCACGGGGCCACCCGTTTCTCCACAAGCGGCAACACTACCGGGGGGGAATTTCGGATGATAGGCAGCCACCTCCCCACGATATGAGGGCATACGCCTGACGCGTTCGCGTGCCATTTTGTACAATAGAGTGAGCTGCTCGACATCGCCGGCTCTGGTGATAAATTAAATGGGAAGGGCATACAACGGCGGAGGAAACGCAAACGTACTTGGAGAAAAAGTCAGGGTCAAAGTCTAGAGATGCGTTCGCATCTTCACCAGACGTGATGTGTACACTGCCGACTGAATCTGGGTACGTCTCCAATGCCAAAGTGTAAGAACAAGTGTTGAGGATCATTGTTGCCATGTTTCCTTACAAGGAAGTAGGCCGTGGAGAGAAATTTCTGACCAGGCAACGCGGGGTGATCCATTGGGAAACTAGTGAAAGGCAATCAAGGTGATAATTAACATGCAACGATCCAGTCATACCCGGCAAATGGTGCGATTACGGCCATGGGCTTGTCAGGACGGTGCTCAAAAAATGTTTTCCATCTCAATTGTAGCGCGGCGCCAGTGGATGTCAACTCTGCTGCTGTCGGGCGCACTTTCACCGTAGCTTCAATTCCACTGTGATGAAAATATTCAACAACTAATTGCAGTGGAAGGGGCACAGTGGCGGACTTGTGAGCAATCTTCCCTGTTCCATTTTTCTCCCATTCTTTCAACCGGACTGACAATCATGTTGACATGACATACTGCTTTGTATGATTAAACTGACTGAATTACGCACCGTTAATTGCTTCTGGGTCGCTCCAAACATCGTCCATCGTTTCAGTCTCGTCTGATGCGTAGAACGCCGGAAAAGCACATAAATGGTCTACAGAGTGACTGTAGCTCTAAAACGAGAATGATTTAGTGTACTGGACGTACCCTGATAGTTTTCTCCGACGCCAGGCAGATCAACTAAGACATGGACGTTGTTCTTTTCGAGGACGGACGGAGCACCAATTCCTGACCTTTCCAAAATAGATGGGGAGCCAAAGGCTCCAGCAGAAACAACAACCAACTTGCTGGCCTTCACCGTAACGAGCTCGCCATTGCCTCCTTGGCATGAGATTGCATCTGTCGTATACTCGATACCGACTGCACGCCCGTTCCTATCGTTGGCGTGAGTCAATTCGTACATAATGCTCTCGGGTCTAACATACTCGATAATGACGCGTTTGACACGCTTCCCAACCATGATCTCTAAATTCGGATTTCCTGATTGCGGATATAGGTATCGGGAGGCAGCATCACAACGCTTTCCGGTCACCGGGTCGACATATCTTCGGTCAATGGAGAATAAGTCGAAGAATGTTTTTTATTCGTCTTTTCGCAGAACGCCTACCTGTAACTTGGCTAGTAGAAAGTAAGCAGGTGAGTCCACATATTCACTAAACCAAAAACACTCACGCTGTAGGCATTTGGAGTCTTGAAATCGTTGATATCGTCGACCTGTGGACGGGGCGCATCGTATGCCCTCCCCACGTTCAAGAATTGGTTTCCGACCCCGAAGTCAGTTCTACTAGAGGATATCTGAAGCGGTCCAGAATAACCATGGGTTGTTCTATTAGATATGGGCGTGAACGTTTCGAGCTATATAATGTGTTATGAATCATCCCGTTATGACGTTGTGAATGTTTACCTTCCTAATCAAGGGAAGAACTTCATTGAAGCTCCAACCTTTGTTTCCGAACGCCCCCCAATCGTCGTAGTCCGATGCTGCGCCTCGGGAGTAAAACATGACTACGTCCAAGGCAAAGACCAAGAACAGTGTGAATTGTGTGGAGTGAACTTGATCAAACAGGAGTACAGGTAGGTTTCCGCACACGACCCACAGTTAACAGTGGACCCGCCGCCCACACTTTGGCCACATGGAACGACAGGAGCACGTCCGTTGAGGTGCGTGCTTGACTTTCCCACATGGAAAGAGACGGTGGTGCTGTTCGGTGCGAGGTTCTGGGGGTATCTGCAAGGCTGGACGTGGATAGGGACATCGCGCGAGTGCTGGCCACTCTCGACGACGAGGATCTTGAGAGAGGGGTCGGCAGCGGCTAATCTGCCTGCAACGACACACGCAGTCGTTCCGCCTGAGGTTGGGTGAGCAAAGCGTACCCGAGCGAAAGGTACAAAGAAACTCGCCTCCGGCAAAAATGATGTCAAACACTGGGGGCATGATATAGGATTCCAAAGAGTAAGTAACGAAGAGAACGCAAGACGCACAACTAGGAGCGACTATGGAGCGAGGTCATAGTGCAGAAGATATATATACATTTCCTCCCACAAGAAGGTCGCCCGCGGGCAACGGATGGAACTCCGCACGATGAATCTCCACGACGCGCTTCAAGTTGCAATTGATTCAGATGATCGCCGTAGACGGGAGGCCCTGGTAGTATGAGTTCCCCACGTCAGCTCCCTGGCAACGGCACCGCGCCGCGTCAGCTTTCTGACGCGGGCTTTGGAATGGGCTGTGCCCATTTCTTTTTTGAAACGACCCTCCGAGATCAGAAGTTGATCTAGTACTTCTGATGGCGGCGCTTCTCGTGATTTGAAACAAGATACGACGCTTTAACGTGGGCTATTAGACGCACCGACGGATCCGGCTGTTGAGTCAGGTGGTCTAAGGGGCCAGTGGCCTTGGACGTCTTTTTCCCAAGTACGAAGAAATGCAAATAAACGTGACCCTCTGCTCCAGTGTACCGTTGTTTCCATAGTCCCCCGTATCTTCACCAAATCGAGGCGCACTTGGTGGACAAACCGGGAATGGGGAGCGCCGACTGTGACGCTGCGCTCTACTTGAATATGCTGACTAAGCCTCGGCTCCTGCCGCGGCCACTTCTCGACCTCGACTCCGAGATGGGGTCTGTGACAGCGGGCTCAATAACCAAGGACGGCGGGAACAATTGGCAAGCCGGCAACAGGCGCAACCTGGCAATTGCGACAACTTCTCTCCTGGCTGAGAGCAATTGAAGGTCATGGTGCCAAAGTCGTCGAAGTTCGTAGTACAGGTGATGCTAGTAACTGAGGCAGCTCGTGGCACTTCTCCTTATGCCTCCATAGAGTCCCCCGTCCTCACTTTTAGCTCATCCTCGCCTTTCTTTGCACCCATGCTCTCCTTAAGCCTAATAACTCGTCGTCTCCTAACCAGTTAGCAATACTGCTATCATTCAAGGACCAGTCAGTCAAGGATTGGGCCGAACTTGAAGAACCGGACCTGAGTCACCTAACTGGACTTTTATTCACTAGGTGTGTTATACAAACATCTCGAGAGGGTACGCGAGCAACGACATTCCGTGTACACTGACTGCACTGTTGAACTTACACCTTCCACTAGTTGTCGTGTAATTTCATGCCCAGATCTTCCGCAATAATGACTGCCGCCTTCTCCCCGATCAACAACGCAGTCGAGTAAGTATTCTAATCAGGGAAAACAAATCAGCAATCAGCAACCTCGAGACGGGTTACCACATTGTGTAAAAGAGTATGACATACGTTTCCAACGTTGGTCGGGCAGATCGACATGTCTGGGGAGTCCACCGTCAGATAAATGTGTGAGTGCAGATCGGGGGCGAATTTATATCACGCACCTGCCACCTTGAGGCCTTCCACGCCGTGTACGTTCAGGCGCGCATCGACCACCCCGCCTTGGTTACGGGGTTTCATGGCGCACGTACCGAGCTACATTGCCACGCTCATCAATGACATTTGAAAACAAATGAGCGCATGGGGAGCTGACCGAGTGCCCGGTTGTGACGACTACAACCGTCACGCAGAAAAGGGGTCAGAAATAGAAACGAGAATGGTCAGACAAGGATGACTCACCCACGTCACGATGGAAATCGACGATAGCCTCATTGTCAGCATCAGAGTACACGATGTCCGGTGCATCTATCGGCACGGGGCCACCCGTTTCTCTACAAGTGGCAACGCTACCGGGGGGAAATTTCGGATGATAGGCAGCCACCTCCCCACGATATGAGGGCATACGCCTGACGAGTTCGCGTGTCAATTTATACAATAGAGTGAGCTGCTCGACATCGCCGGCTCTGGTGATCAATTAAATGGGCATGGCACAGAAACGGAGGAAGTGCATGTCGTACTTGGAGCAAAAGTCAGGGTCAAAGTCCAGAGGTGAGTTCGCATCTTCACCAGACATAATGTGTACACTGCCGATCGAGTTTGGGTACATCTCAAAGGGGAAAATGTAAGAACGAGTGATGAGGAACATTGTTGCCGTGTTTCCTTACAAGATAGTAAACCGCGCATAGAAACTTCTGACCAGGTAGCGCGGGGTGATCAAATGGGAAACTAGTGAAAGGCAATCAATGTGATAATTCACGTGCAATGATCCAGTCATGACATACCCAGAAAATGGTACGATCATAGCCATGGGCTTGTCGGGACTGTGCTCAAAAAATGTGTCCCATCTCAATTGTAGTGCGGGCCCAGTGGATGTCAACTCTGCTGCTGTCGGGCGAACTTTCACCATAGCTTCAACTCCACTGTGATGAAAATATTCAGCAACCAATTGCAGTGGAAGAAACATGATAGCGGACTTGTGAGCAATCTTCCCTGTTCCATTTTCCTCCCATTCCTTGAGCCGTGCTGACAATCATATTTACGTGACATACTGCTTTGTATGACTGAATTGACTGAATCACGCACCGTTGATTGCTTCCGGGTCACTCCAAATATCGTCCATAGTTTCAGTCTCGTCTGATGCGTAGAACGCTGGAAAAGCACCAAAATGGTCTACAAAGTAACTGTATCGTTGTAAAACGAGAATGATTCGGTGTGCTCGACATACCCTGATAATTTTCTCCGACACCAGGCAGATCAACTAAGACATGGACATTGTTCTTTTCGAGGACGGACGGAGCACCAATCCCTGACCTTTCCAAAATAGATGGAGAACCAAAGGCTCCAGCAGAAACAACAACCAACTTGCTGGCCTTCACTGTAACGAGCTCGCCACTGCCTCCTTGGGATGAGATTGCATCTATCGTATACTCGATACCGACTGCACGTCCGTTCCTATCGTTGATGTGAGTCAATTCGTACATAATGCTCTCGGGTCTAACGTACTCGATAATGACGCGTTTGACACGCTTCCCAACCATGATCTCTAAATTCGGATGTTCTGATTGCGGATATAGGTATCGGGAAGCAGCATCAGAACGCTTTCCGGTCACCGGATCGACATATCTTCAGTCAGTGGAGAATAAGTTGACAAATTTTATTTTCGTCTCTTCGCTGAAAGCTTACCTGTAAATTGGCTAGTAGAAAGTAAACAAATGAGTCCAAATGTCGACTAAACTAAAAACACCCACGCTATAGGCGTTTGCAGTCTTGAAATCGTTGATATCGTCGACCTGTGGACGGGCCGGATCGTATGCCCTTGCCGCGTTTAAGAATTGGTTTCCGATCCCGAAGTCAATTCCACCAGAGGATATCTGAATCGGTCCAGAATACCCATGTGTTTCTCTATCTGATATTGGCATGAACGTTTCGAGCTATCTAACTTGTTATGAATCCACCCGTTATGACGTTGTGAATATTTACCTTCCTAATCAAAGGAAGAACTTCATTGAAGCTCCAACCTTTGTTTCCGAACGCCCCCCAATCGTCGTAGTCTGATGCCGCGCCTCGCACGTAAAACATAACTACATCCAAGAGAATTGTGTGGAGAGAACATGATCAAACAAGGGTAAGTTACAGGTAGTATTGCGCACACGACCCACAGTTAACAGTGGATCCGCCGCCCACACTTCGGCCACATGGAACGACAGGAGCACGTCCGTTGAGGTGCGTGCTTGACTTTCCCACATGGAAGGAGACGGTGGTGCTATCCGGCGCGAGGTGCTGGGGGTATTTGCATGGCTGGATGTGGTTAGGGACGTCGCGTGAGTGTTGGCCAGTCTCGACGACGAGGATCTTGAGAGAGGGGTCGGCGGCAGCTAATCTGCCTGCGACGACACACGCAGTCGTTCCGCCTGGGGTTGGGTGAACAAAGCGTACGCGAGCGAGAGGCACAAAGAAACTCGCCTCCGGCAAAGATGATGTCAAACGCTGGGGGCATGATATAGGAGAAAAGAGCAGTAGCGAGGAGAACACAAGACGTACAACTAGAAGGAGCGACTGTGGAACGAACTCATGATACAGAGAATGTCATATCATATTATAATAATACGCCGACGTCGTCGCAGTGGAATCAAACCGATATGAATTTGCGTGCCAAATGCGGAACTCTGGACGTAATAGCGTTCCTGTAACTTAATTAGCGGGTAGATGAGTCGGTCACGATCCTGATTGAATGTCCGTTTCGGACAGTTGGAACATTAGTAGCGCTGGCAGAAACTTGAAGCAATCGCGTCAGACTCAGGACTCTAAATCATTCCTACGGTGTCCTCCTGGCCCGATGATCAGTATCCGTCTGGCCCTCGAGCTCAATCCGACGTGATCTGAATCCCACGGCTTACAGCGTTGCTCAGAAGTCGATGTTCAAAGAACGTGACAGTGTGACACGGCCCATCCATAGCCACGACGTGCTTCCGGGTCCGATTGATTCATAAGATCGCTGTTGATGCGAAGCAACGGTGATTCTCCCCATCACCTCTGCAGCTCCCCGGCCAACGGCGTGAAGTAGTCGTAGATATTGTATGTTTGCACAACTTGAACATACACCCCATGGTCTGAGTCCTACTACTATTCTGATGGCGCTTATCGTGAATTAGATTCGTGATGAAACAATATCCGAGCAGACAGCTTCTGGGCCAGTGGCCGCAGTGGTGCCAACTCCCCGATTACATGTACTTTCGCACGCTTCTCAATGGTCAACCGACCTACACTTTCGCCCCACGAACGGTACGTCGGTACTAAGTCGTCGAATCCCATACATGGTGGCCCGGGCCGAAGCGATCGCTCCAAACGCACCAATAGCTCAATTAAGCTTTTTTGTCACATAAACTAAGGTAAAAACCTAAGTGGAGCGTAGTCCAAAGCGGTCTAACGTTTTGAATCCAGCTGTAATTGCTGTATTGCTTTGACTATGGACATGTCACACGCTCCGAGTCCTACGGTAGGGCTTGGAGTCGACACCGGACGCCTGAAAACAGCGTGCACCAGCGGCGAAGCTCTATGCACGGCACGTACACTGACAGAGATGATTGCAGCCGACCGCGGACCGGTTTTGTCTCAGTATCCAGAATCAGATTCCAGATATCAGCTCCACACGCCTAGGCTGTAGTCTGTACATGTGCATGAACTTGCATGCTTTCTTGTGTTTGTTGGCCATCTTTCTGATCTTTCTGAATCCTCGCGCCTGTCCGACATCAGGATACATACTTGCCCGGCACACCAATAGGCTCGCTCACCACCTCAAAGAACTTCGTTTCATCCAACGCTCGCTCCTCCCAAGCGAACACATCTCATTCGTTCTGTCGCCACAAGACCTCGCATATGGATCTCCCTCCTCGATACCATTACGGACGTCGGCGGACTCGGCGACGATGACGACGGTGGCGGTGTGATCGCCTCGCTCGCACGCGAGTTGCCGCGGTGTACATACCGAGTTCGCGTCACCGCGTTACCTGCAGCTGCTGCCAATATCTCAGCCACGTTCATCAACGTCAAAGGCGAGCGCGTCCCCCATGACAAGCTCCCGAGCGCTGGCGCGCCGAGATTCGCGTGACGATCGCTGACGATGCGTGTGCGTAGATGTTGGCTGGAAGAATTTTCTTTTCGCTGTTGCTGCGACTGTTTCGTTTTCCCCCTTTTTCGATCATGTATCGTTTCTTTATCTCGCCGGAAGCACCCGAAGCTCGCGGAAGAGCAGCCAAGACGGCTGAATCGGGACTAGTGCCGCGTGGTCACGGCCATAGTCGCTCTTAGTTGTGCGCTTCCGAGACATTCTCTTCGCTGCTTGCTGCTTGCTCCCATCATGTCCGAGTCAGTGTTTGACATCATCTTTGCTGGAGGCGAGTTTGTGCGTTTCGCTTGCGTGTGCTTTGCTCATCCATCCCCAGGTGGAACGACTGCATGTGTCGTTGCAGGCAGATTAGCCGCCGCCGACCCCTCTCTCAA
>QGOI01001242.1:0-13395 GCA_003313885.1 Boletus sp. MG55 | reverse complement strand
TCATCCAAAATGCCACACAAATCTTCCATATTAATTGTTGGCAACCCAGTGATCTCAAGCCTTCATACATTGTTGATCCCCTCCATTACCTCCCTGTCAACCTGGGTGGGATTGATCACTGGTGGGATACCTGTTCCTCCACACTGATTCTCTCACTCCATATTACCTAATTGCATTGTATCAGAATGGCATAATAATAGAAGTACTATGGACTTGACAGGAATCCCACTCAATGATTGTCACAGATGCTTGTTTGTGGGAATCCCATTTGATATCAGGGGGACTCCCACACACATCTGGGACTCCCCCACATGTCATGGGACTCCCACCCAAGTCATGTGGGATTCCCATCAGATATCATTGGGACTCCCACACATGTCATGGGACTCCCATACAAGTCATGTGGAATTCCCATGGCATATTAGTGGGACTCCCCCACATGTCATGGGACTCCCATACAAGTCATGTGGGATTCCCATGTCATATTGGTGGGACTCCCCCCCATGTCATGGGACTCCCACCCCAGTCATGTGGGATTCCCATCAGATATCATTGGAACTCCCACACATGTCATGGGACTCCCATACAAGTCATGTGGGATTCCCATGGCATATTAGTGGGACTCCCCCACATGTCATGGGACTCCCATACAAGTCATGTGGGCATATTAGTGGGACTCCCCCACATGTCATGGGACTCCCATACAAGTCATGTGGGATTCCCATGGCATATTAGTGGGACTCCCCCACATGTCATGGGACTCCCATACAAGTCATGTGGGATTCCCATCTCACATTGGTGGGACTCCCACACATGTCATGGGACTCCCATACAACTCATTGGGATTCCCATTTGATATCAGTGAGACTCCTATACAAGTCAGGGAACTTAGTGGAATATGGCAATTCTTATAAGATATTGCTCAGTCCAATCACACCATTGTGAATGCTGTATATCAGCTCACCAAGTAACTCCTTTCCATCCTTGTGATAACTCATTGGGCAAGAAGATTCAAGTCTTAGCATGCATGTATCAGTTACATAATCCATGGTGGGATAAGTGGATTCTAGTAGTAATTGAAGATCACAACTCACATCCAACAATGTAACACATTAGCTTTTATAGACTATGCACAAGTGTCATAACTAGCAATTAAGAGATATCTGTGTATGTGGTTGTAATGGCCCAAACAAGCAGCATAAGCAATAACACACAAAATGTACAACTAGCAGAATATCTAATCTTCCAACTCATCTTCCTCAAGATCCTCTAATTGAAAAGGGGGTTGTCCTTGCATCCTTGAAGGTCCAGCAACCATTCCACCAGGCATACCATATGTATATGGATTCATCATAGGAGGATATGATGGTGGATACATAGCATTTGACATCATGCTCATGGGATAAAACTGGCCATGAGGATTGATCCAAGGAGCCTGAGTTGGCTGGGGAAATGGCACTGGAACCTGAGAGCGAGCACGCTGTTTCCTCATTGGCACAGGATGTTCAGAAGGTGCCCTATTGTGAGCCAGAGTTTGAGGAAGGGATGGAGGCTGAGGAATATTAGCTTGAGATGATGGCTTTACAACACTCTTCTGCACTGGGAAAATGGGGGCCAGAAGTTCATCATCATCATCCCCACTACCTATTGGCTGTGTTGGTGGTACAACATGTTGGGGCAACTTATCCATAACATCTTCAACATCTTCATCTTCATCATCTTCATCCTCATTCTCAACCATTCTGTGTTTCACCCGTAGACGTTTTCTGATAGGTGGTGATAAATGCTCAGAATTGTCACTCATATCCTCCTCAGTCAATCTTCCTCGAGCACGTTTTGTCATCCTTGACACAGATCCTGCCTTCACACAATCCTTCACCCGAGCCATGACTTTTCCACCCACAGCAACCACCAAAGGCACCTTCATCCACTCAGGATGATTGCGATGCAGGACTCGATGTTCTGCAATCCTCCCAATCAGCAAAGGCATGACAAGTATTCACCTCATCCATAACTCACCTGGCAGCCAAGGGATAATATCAACCTCATGCTCCATTTTGTCACCAAGCTCAGAATTGGTTATATAGGCCTCTACCATGCTGCGTATTTCTTTCAAACCAAGGGTACGACCAGTACAATTGATGCCAGGCACTGGGGCCTTGGCATGCCAGTTGACAAGGCAAACCTTCAGATCAATTGCATGCTCCAGCCAGTGTACCCATGGAAATGTGTTGGCCTTCTTCTTCACACTGGAACTCTTGGCAACTGCATCTATTTACAAATCAATTAATGTCATAAAAAATAAATTGATAAGCTACACACCAAGTTTCTTCACCAGAATGTGACTGAGAGTTCTGCGGGCATTGTCACGAGTAGAGACATCCAACTTCATTGTTTGCAAACGATGCTCCCCTTGAATCTCAGCACCAAAGAGTCCTGCTACTGCAGCATGAAGTGAAGTTTTGGATAACTTTGCTGCTCTAAGAAAGAATAGTTAGCATCCAAAATATCATATTGAAACAGCCATACTTGAAACATGTTTCCAACATGTCCAGCACATCCTTTGCAGGCACACCAAGGTTTCGCATGATGAAGTGGGCACGTTCACTACCCCCAAAGAAGGCTGCACCTTTGTGACCATCATCATCTGCTCCAGTATACACCACTGCCCCCAGAACTTCAATATCTTCCATATTGCTATATGCAGCTGCCTGAAAACAGTGCCATTAGCAGACTCACAACAATAAACAGATCAGCACTTACTAATGCAGAGAATTGTCTACCAGCACCCTTCACACGCTGCACAGATGTTTCTTGAACAACCTCTGCATTTGGTTTGAGCTCAAGGGACTTGCGCAGTAGCTGGCGGTGTGCTTCATCAGCTTGATTCCAGACCTCTGTTTTCCACTTGTCATATGACTTTGAGGCACGCTTCATCCAAGCATCAGTTGTTTCTAGCACCAGGATATAAGCAAAGTAGTTTGAGCATGTGTTGGGTACATACCATTACCAGTCTTTGGTTCCTTCTGTGCCAGCCAAGCATGATACATGTTGCTCAAACTTGGCCCACATGATTTTTCCATCAGTAGCCCTGCTTCCCGCAGCACACTTCTAGTTGATCTTTGCAACTCCTCAGCCAAATTTTCCACCATTCCCATTACCTCACCACCAAGTTCACGACAGCATCGCCGCTCATCCTGCATCAACACACCACACTTTTTCACCCAGGTGTCTCGGAGACAAGTATGCTCTTCCTCTTCTTCCTCACATGGGCCTTCATCATCCTCCATATCTCTATTCACTTCTTCCTCGGATTCCAAATTATCCTCCACATCCACATTCCCTTCATCTACATCCGACTCCACATTTTTATCTGGCTCATAATCACTGTCTTCATCCCCGGCCTTCCATTTCCCTTTCTCGAAGAACCGGTCTGGCAACTCATCCAGAGAGACCTACATGTCAATATCAGCCCTGCACTCCACACATGAAATGGATCATACCTCGTCGCCATGATGTTCATCCATCTCCGGAGTTGACACAGGTGGAGGGGATGAGGGTGGAAGTGGTGACTCAAGCGGAGGCCTCAGGAGGTTGCAAGACATTGATGGAGAACCCTCCCCACCACGATCTGACTGTTAACATTTATTTCAGATCAATGGACCATAAGATGAATGTACGACATACCTGGTCGGTGGCCTTTTCCTGCTCTTGCCCAACATGACGAGTGAGGTCTTTCCTTTCTTCAACTGTTATGCCCCCTTCCTGCGGCATTAGTTCATCTTGCTCATCTTGTGTCTCGCTAGCGAATGCTTCGACCGACAATGTTTCAATCTGTGGCACATAGTTCTGTTTGGTTCGTCACTGTTCAGCACAACTATCTGGCCCAAAGACTTACGACCTGTGAAGTTCCTTCCACTGAAAGAATGAGGGCCCGCTGAGCCTCCGCTTCATCAGCATCGGGTGACAAGAAGCGCCTTGGATCTTGTGAGAGTTCGTCTTCGGCTACAGTGTTGCCTTCTGGAGACACAGGCTGATTGGCATGTACACCGTTCACCTTCTTCACCTCTTTCGACCTCTGCACAGTTTGTTCCATTCAGCATCCATTTCCGTAGGCTAATGCAAACATCTCACCTGGCGTTGTTTTGCCCCTCTCAGAGGTCCTACCCTTACAGTGGGTAACGCCCTTATCGTCCTTCTCTACTACCTTGCAAGTCAGATACACTACACTATGAGTGACGTTACGTGAACTTACCATGGGTGGACATGGAATGTATGAGCTCCTCTCGTGCCTTCGCTGCTCTGCGAGTAAGCAGCACCATTGGGATCTAGGATGCACTGGCTATCAGAGACTTGGGGGTACAATGAGCACGCAGCTGAGCCGTGGAGTGCCAAGGAACATAACGCCCACGCGGTCGTTGTTCTGATCATCAAGTGAATCGCTTCACTGTAGATGCCACTCCACGTTGACTCGCGTCAACATGAAGTGAACTCCTTCTCGAACACGCGTTCGAGTTGGCCAGCTGAACAGAACTGATAGTCGGAGGAAATGAATACCTTGAACTAAAATGAACTCGCAAGACCTGCGAAGCGTTAAACAGAAGAGTACAATGTGACGTTCGTGGAGTACCTTGAGCCAGAATTGAGCGCAATGAGCGACGGCGACAGAAGTTGGCGGCACGTCGGTGACTTGGTGGATGGTAAAGGCTACAAAATACTTTCGGTGTGAGACAATGAGCGCGGGAAGAAAGTAAGAATACCTTGCTTGGCGCAGATCCAACGACGCGAAAGCAGTGATTGACGGCTCTGGAACAGGGCGAACGGGTGAATAACCCCACAGAAGTCGTTGCTTGAACGCAGTTTCAGTGCGAAACAACGAACAAGGTGGAGGGAATACCGTGATGGCGTTGAGATCTGACACCACTGACTCTTGAAGGAAATTAGGCGCTGTGAGCGACCTTCAGACTGACAGCATGACAGGATTAAGCACGACTTACGAGGTAACAATAATTTGACGTTTTGAGGACGCAGTTGGCTGCGCAGGCGTGCCCCAATGTACCCCTTCCGACAACGAAGCGTTTCGTAGTGGATTCGAAGGTATTTCAGACAACGCGTGTCGTGCTGAAAGCGGCCAACGTCCTAACGCGTGTTGGGACGATGGGTTGGGAAGAATGGAGTGCTTGCGGGGAAGTTGATGATACGATCCGGTGTGTGGGGGTTGAACACATGAAATTTTGGGAACGGCGTAAATTTGCACTCCGCGACCACGTGACATGAACTCGCGTCGAAAAACGTCTAAGTTGTGCGCGCGCCGCCCCTCAAGTGTGAACACGTGATATAACCCCGTCCAGACAGGTAGACGTGTCTTGCACGCCGCCCGGCAAGTTGTGGCGATGAGTCGACCCTGTGCTCCCGCTCGCACGACCTTATCCGTCCCAATGCGGCATCCCAGCACGTCAAGCGACATCGAGCGCGCCATTCTCACTGGCAGAGTCACTGCGCACGATCGGCCCGGGTCGCAACGACCAGCCACCTCTACGATACAACAGCAGTCTAACTATGTAGTAGATCATGAACTAATTAATTACATTGAGTGTAAAGTGAGAAACAATAAGTCCGAGTCACGACTCGCTACTAAAGTCTACTTCTTACTAGGAGTCACTACTACTAGTTGGACTGGTACGTAGTACGGTACACCACAATCGGACGTCCATTTCTGATTGGCTACCCGTATAACACACTTCCTAACTCAGCATTGTTTGCGCCGAATGGCGGAGTGTAAACCTCGCCTGCATAACTGACCCTGTAACAAATACATGCCACACAAGGAAGTATTGGGTGCACCACAGCGGAGTCTCAATCTCGCGAGCTGATCTGAAACTTTACATTCTGCAAACGGCAGTGTCGTTCGCCACTTTTCGCCATCCTTTCCTTTCTCCCATCACCGGCCGCATCACCGACTGCAGCTTCCGTTCTCCCTCCCTCCCATTTGGTCCAAAGTCCCAACACGCGTTGGGATCTAGGATACATTCAGACCGACACGCGTCGTCTGAATTCGCACCGACAACAAAGCGCTTCGTTGTTGGACGCGTAAGTTGGACACGGCTGCATAGCCAACCACCTCCTCAAGACCGCGTTCCGGGGACGCGAGAGTGCAGGACGACCCGGTGCGTGTTATTTCCACTTCGCGTCTAGGTTGGCTTACTCCACGCAACTCCTAACGTTTCTCAGGCAAGTGAGTCGTGAAACCACTACTGATTCATTTGGATACTCACCAGCATTACAGACCTCATCACCCCCGTTGATCAACGAGATCGCAAGTTCCATCCACTTCGTGCCGTCGGTCATTTATATTGCTTTAACGCACGCAGGTGAGTCGTGGAACGATCTCAGTTACTCGGTTCCATGTTTACTCACTTGCATTGAATCGGTCAGTTCTCCCTTCACATCGTAAGTAATTCCTGTCCAGTTCCTTCCTGGGCGTCGTCCGTGCCACCTCATCCTTTCACACCTCCAACGCGAGTTGGGAGAGCTGTGATCCTTTCAGGCCGACGCGTGTCGACTGAAGGTGCCTCCACAACGAAGCGTTTCATTGCTGGATCGCTGTTCCCGACTGACTGCGTGGTCAGGTCCGGGTAGCAGGGTGGCAGCGTCCTTCTTTCCGTGTTGTTATTGAAGCAATTTCCCTCAGCTCAATCTCTCCGTAGCTCAGCGTAGCCCCGCACGTACGTTTGGTTACCCTTTACGATTGACTGATCTATTTAACACTTCTGCTAGGATGCCACCACCCTCTCTAGCCCTGATTGACTTCGCTCTTCCCGATGACCCTTCACTTGATGAGGTGAGGGCAAAGTTCCCCTTGCGCGACCCTCGGAGTGGTATGGATCCATTTGTTTTAGTAAATGCCTGCTGACCATTACTTGGGATAGAACTTTGGGGGCCGTACGATGCTTTGGTCATCACATATTGTGGCGAATACGCGATCTCCTCCCCCAACATGCACTACGTTCCTTCCTATATTTTTGGGGAAGCGAAGCTCTGCGCACGCAAGGATGGCCGTTGGGGTTACCTAGACCCTTTCCAGACCCCCCAAGAGTGGTCCAAAGAGTTCTGTTGGACACCACTTATCGCACGCAAAGGTACAGTTACTTTGTTATCCAAGTCAAATCAATCTGACCGCTTCACAGACACTATCCAGAACCACCCCGCCGGAGACTGTCTCAGTTATCTGTGGAGAACACCGACAGAGCATGAGACCAAGGATGAAAGTGGACTTCGACGTCTCGAAACCTGGTTTTATGATGCCCTCGATGAATGTGCGCGTCACCTCGTCAGTGACGTGAAGAAATGGATCGACCAACGTGGCAGACCGAGCAGCATAGCGGAGACTCTCCTCCTCGCACTTCGGCGAAACATGATGAATCTTCGGAGACCTCTCAGTATGTGGGACATTTGCCTTGTTGTGGCCGATTTCCAGCGATGTTGGCTGGATCTCTATGTGATGCTCCAATATTATCAAGATGTCCGGGACCGTTCTCGCCTTCTCCAACCTGGCATGTCACCCTGGGAGGTAAACACTGGTTGGATGGGTGTCTTCACCGACAAGGACTCGCTAGCGATCACGCTGTGGGAAGCAGGCGTGCCCGTCTGGCATATCTGCAAGATTGACAGTCTACCAAAGGATATGCGAGTTCGCAAGAGAGTGGTGATGAAGTGGGATCCAGACATTGAGACGCACCACCATCCTGAGCATCCTCACACTCCAATTCATACGGGATTTGGTGGGGAAGCTCGAGCATACCTTTGCCGACCAATTGGCAACCTTGCGCTAGGCAATTACGTCCCACTTTTGCAATCGGAGAGTTGGGATGAATGGGTCGCGCGTGCTGCTCCTCCGAACTCCAATTCTGCTCTCGTATCTGAAACATTTTCCCCATCTGTCCCAGCATCATCGTCTGCTGTCCTTGGTGGTCCATCTTCACTTTATCCCTGTTTTCCTATTGTGTCTTCTCCCTCCATCGTCCCATGCCCACCCTCTCCCATTGTCTTCTCGTCGCGCCGTCCAACAGACCTGAAGAAGCTCGTTCCTGAATTGGTCGATGAAATTTCCACCAAAGTCGTCAGTCAAGTCGGCAAAATGTTAGCAAGTTCGACTACTGCTCGACATGCTCGAGGTCAAGAGAGACACACACAATGTAAGTAACTCCTTATTACCTGAGTACAACCTCGTCCTTAGATGTTGTCAACAGACTCCTCTCGTCCCTCTTCCTCTCATGCCTCTTCCTCTTGCACGACACAGCAGCAACCGACTTGGGATGACCCTGTCTCGCCTTTCCTTACTCCCGTTGTGGATGTTTGGGCTTCAGCCCTTGCATCTGTGGACCGTGATGTTAATCCTTGCGGCAATCTACTTGGCAGCGGCTTTCCATTCCCAGACCCTTTGCTGATGTTGTGTGTGGAGGGAGGTGATCGGTCTGCCAGGTATATTACCAACTGGCTGATGATCCGGCAAGCATGGGTGTGGGCTGTGGGTTCTGGTCGTGTTGGGTATCCTACCCAGAAGTTCTGGCGAGAGATCCTGAATGGCTTACCGCAATTTATCACTGTTTCCAACCAGGATGATCCTGCCTACGCAGGGTATCGTCAGATCAGTTGGCTCATCCCTCCCACCTGGGATGAGCAACTGACCATCACGAAGCAGTCCGAGAAGAACCGTGCAACTCGTCAAGCTGCTCTCGATTTCTTGGGCGACTCAAAGAATGAGTTCCAGGTTTTGCAACAGCAAGTCCCTGAGGAGGTCCATTTTTATGATCATTCCTGGCGCATCGAACATGTGTGTAGCATGGTAGCCGAAGAAGTCCGGATTATTTTCTGGGAGTTGACGGCTCTCTCTGTGCGATATGAGCTGCTCCTTATTGACCGTGTTTTTACTGCTCAGCTCCGTGCCAACCCAGCTGTTCACACAGAGAGGGAGCAGATGATTGCCTCGGTTTTTGACACTTCGTCACTGGATGCAATCATCCATGATCCTCTGCCTGCTGTTGGAGTTGGGTTGGCGTTAAGTAGCCCTCGGAGGAGGCGGGATAGGTTACTGCACCTTGTCAGCTTGATGTCATCGTGGCCTGGTGCTCCCACTCTCTCATTGCCTGTAGTCACAGACCCAGAGTATCTGGATGCTGAGCAGAGGGTCCTATGTTTTTACTTACAAACAGTGTATCAGTTCTTTGATCGCCGTCCGACTGTGCCACGCCTCCCTCGTCCTTTGTAGTACTTATCAATTTGCGGACACATGTTTCACATTTTTGTATGGACATAACTTTGTTCCTTTGCCGTAATCATGTCATTTCAAATTATGAGACTCTTGTTCCTGTACCTTGTTTGTACCTATCAGTGCCTCGGCAGTGTTCGGCTAACTGCAGGTAAGTGTCATGGTGTCCTTGAGGCATCCATGAGGCAATATGTATATATGGTGTGGCAAAGGTCAGTTTCCTGCCCCCTCTGCTTTGCATTCAAATTTTGCTCATGTCATTTACTCGCCCTAAGATACATAGGAAATCTAAATCCTCCTCCCCTGTCAAGCTACCAAGAACCTTGGATGATTCTGGTACCTCGACATATCTGATCACAGATGAAATGACTCGGAAGTATGGTCGGCTGAAGAAACAGAGGTCCTTGGTTCGCCCTGTCTTCCATGTGGCTGGTCAGAGCTATGGTCAATTTGACCCCAACCTCCACTCTTCCCCTATCAAGAAGGCTAGTCTTGCTGACCCTGGTAGTGACTCATCCTTTGTTCACTATGAGGATATGAGCATCCCTGCACCATCTTCTTGCAAGTCAGGAAGTAAGAAATCTCGTCAGTGGGCCCGCTGGCGTGATGAAGTCATTCCCAATTTGGTTGAACCCTATCTCTCCTACCTTGGATCTCACCAGCCATCTCATCTGCCCAAGCCCCCATGTTCTTGTGTGGATTCTCATGATCTATCTCTGTTAGTTTTGTACTTTGACAGTTTGTGTGCTTTTTTCTCTTGCTACTCATTGGATTGATGAAATTACATTGCAGAGGTTCAGAATATGCAGCTATCCATATGCAAATGCAGTCCTGCACCCATTCAGCTGGTTGCCCTGGGTCTCTTCCCTTCAGCCCCAATCCTTCCATCTCTGGCTGTTTCCATTTCCTTACTGGAGTTCAATAGAGAATGTTTTCTTCAACTTTCACCCAATGTTACTGGATGGTGTGCAGCAGTGGAAGCTTTCTTAAAAACAAGACCCTTTGCATCTTCTTCTGTAGTAAGTCACTTTGTATTTTGTTCTGTTTTATTATTTATTGGCTATCCAGAATCAGTTGCGTCGTCGTTATGGCAATGCCCTCCACTGGTATTGATATCTTCAGCAAATGGCATCCATGCATGTGGATAAGGCTATCTCTCTCACACGAGCTGAGATCTTGCCAGTTGATGTACCATCTGAGTATCTGAGGTCATGCTGTCCTCTCTGCTTTGGTGGTGATCAATGTCATGATGAATCTTTTCTGTGAGTTATTTTTCAATCCTACTCTTCATGTATGCAACTTGTTGACTATTTCCTAATTTTTTTAGAATGGACTGCATTGTATGCTTGGATGCATGTTTCACCCAGAAGAGGAGGCATTCCTCCAGGGATCCTGAGCACCATCATCCTGCCTCTGTGTTCCTCTCTGAGGACAAAGTTAGGCAGGCTGAGGAGCTGGTCACAAGGCATCGTCAATCTCGTGGACGTCCCTTTGCTGCTGATGATCTACTTCAAGGCATGCAAGTGCCTTCTTCAATCCTCCAGGAATGCCATGATTCCTTCAAGGCTGCTGATGAACAAAGGGTCAAGGCTAGCACTCAGTTCTTCTCTGACACTGGATTAATGGCTATGTTGTGTCGCCATGACATAGTATTGTGGATGGTCAATATAACCACTGCAGGTGAAAGATAGCATTATGCTTTAGCTTTACTCTGGGAGCTCTTGTCTAACCTTCCAAAGACAACAAAAGTGGGCTGTCTATATGACATTGGTTGCCAGCTTCATCACAGTTGTGTCAAATGGAACTACCTAGAGGATGATCTTGCTAGAGTCCACTTTGGAATTTCTGTCTTTCATGCCTTTGCTCATAATTGGACCTGCCAGCTGGTCTACCATCCAAGGAAATGTCAAGGCTTTGGCCTATCTGATGGTGAAGGTTGTGAGAGGTTATGGAGTGAGCTTAAAAAGCTAATACCTTCTCTTCGTGTATCAGGAGTAAGTGTTTATTTTTCCTTGAATGACCTTGTTGAACCTGTTCTATAGTATCATCAGCGCTTGTCTGTTCTTGATTCACAAGTGCTCTTTCTACATGACAAGTCTGTCTCCAATCTGGGGGAGTGGATGGCCCGCAAATGGACAAAGTGTCAAAAGTCCAAGGAAGAGGCAGAAGCCATGCTAGTTGGACATGACCTGCCAACTCTATGGAATGAATGGACTGCTCAAGTGGTTGTGCAGACTAAGCCATTGCCAAGCAAGTGCCTTCAATTTTTGAGGTTGTTATTCTACTAATATCACTCAGAGCAATCTAAGAATAAAGGCTCTCAGGCTGTAGAAAAAGCACTTCTGTTGACAGAAAATGTTGCTGAGATTCAAAAGCACATTACCAATCTGGAGATGCAACTTACCAATTCAGATAATGATTCCATCAACATTCATGCTGAGCTTCAGACCACCAGACATAGTCTGGCAACCATGAAGGTTGCTTTAAATTCCAATTTGGCTGCACTAGGGGTGGAAGAGACCAAGGAGTTGAAGAAGCTCAAGACAAGTCATTATTTGCAAGATAGAATGAATGCTAGGGCATTGAAGTATCGTATACGAGCACGTCTGTGTCAAAGAAAGTTTGAATTTGATCGTTTGGCACATGAATATCGTCAGACAATCAATGGTGTGTTGTATTTTTATATTGCTGCCTCTACTTATGAACTTTTGCAGACAAGAAACTTCATGCTCATACTCAATCTGCAATTAGTCGTCGTGAGCCTGCCATTGTTTCACTGGTTACCAAGTACAACTCTCTGTGTGAAAAGCTCAAACATCATATTACCCATGGTATTGCACCACATGGAGCTATCCCTCCTGTGAAGATATCAAAGGAAAGACTATGGAGTTTAGATGTGGATGATGAAATTTGGCAAGATGCTGGTTTGAAAGATGAACACCTGAATTCAATTCCAAATTGGCTGGGAGATGAGAAAGTACGTCAAGGAATACAAGCCATGTTAAGGCTTAACCATTGTGTGGAAGAGGAGAGCAGGCTTAGAAGCGAGAGGTCTGCAATGCAAGATTGGATGAAAAGAGAATGGAATGCAGTATCAACTGCCTTGGAAGGTACAGGTGAATTGTCTCTAATAGCATTTAATGCAATGATTAACAATGTTATTAGAGAATGCTGCCCTGCAACATCAATTGGAATTGCGAAGGAAGAAACTCCTGGAGCTCTGTGTGACTTGGCAAAAAGGTGTTGAAGATATACCTCCTTTATCTGAGAGGTCAATGTCATGGGGTCCCTCTATGCTTGACATTACTGCTATTCGCTCTAATGCCTCACAAAGGCTAGCTGATGATGATGATTCAAGCTCTCTGGAATCTGGCAATAATAGTGAGGATGGTGAGGATGCAGAGGTGATTGACTTGATAGAGGGCTTTGGTATGTTGAATCCCACTGGAAGCCATCAAGAGGATGGTGAAGCTGCTTCAGTTATGGCAGATATATATATAGCCAGAAAGAGACATAGAATTGATTAGTTGGTTTTCTGATATTCTGTACAAACATATATATTGGTCCAATACCAGGGGAGTCCTACAATGCCATTGGACTGCCACTAATATGTTGTAAGATTTCCAATCTTGTATGGGAATCCCACCAACATTTTCAGGGAGTCCCACTAATTTTCAGAGGGAGTCCCATGACTTCTTGGGGACTCCCACAACAATCAAGGGTATCCCACTATTGTCTTAGGGGAGTCCCATCACCATCATGGGAATCCCACTACTGTCTTGTGGGAGTCCCATAAATATCTATGGGACTCCCACTACCATCATGGGAGTCCCATCACTC
This sequence comes from Boletus sp. MG55, assembly GCA_003313885.1. NCBI lineage: Eukaryota > Fungi > Basidiomycota > Agaricomycetes > Boletales > Boletaceae > Boletus > Boletus sp. MG55. Next base: position 287 of record QGOI01001242.1, on the reverse strand, counting down.
TTGTGGGAGTCCCATCAATCTTGGATGGGACTCCCACTACCATCATGGGAATCCCACTACTGTCTCATGGGAGTCCCATGACTCTTGTGGGAAGATTGATGGGACTCCCATTACCATCATGGGAATCCCACTACTGTCTCATGGGAGTCCCATGACTCTTGTGGGAAGATTGATGGGACTCCCATGAGACAGTAATGGGAGTCCCATCACTCTTGTGGGAGTCCCATCAATCTTGGATGGGACTCCCATTACCATCATGGGAATCCCACTAATGTCTCATGGGAGTC
>QGOI01001239.1:0-59292 GCA_003313885.1 Boletus sp. MG55 | reverse complement strand
TTGCATTTGGAAAGATGATATGAACAAGAACATCTGATATAATTGATAAGTCACAAAAGACTGGAATATATTGTATTACATCCCAACCCTCCCAGGAAGTAACTGACATTATCTAATTGTTTATCAGAATAATGTTGGTGAATGTGCATAACAGCTATGCTAATGTTATATAAGGGTTGGTCAGAATCTCATCGATTTCCTGATGAAAGACAGGGAATACCCAAGTCAAGACAGGATGCACATACATACATCTTCCTTGGTTACATTTCCCACTGGTGACAGCTCTTCAGTTCCCCCAACTTGATCAAATATTGGCACTGTGGGTCTTTGCTGGCCCTATTCCAGGCCCTATTTGTAAGTAAATATTTGACTTTTCTGATCTCAAGCACCATAATGTATATCCTTCCCCTAGTTTTCATTCCTGTTACCTTTGCTCAAGGCTCATATTTCATTGCATTTGTACTAGGTCACTTGTGTCAGAAAGCAGCACCTAGCCATGTCCTCAAATGTTGGTGTTAATGCAGCAGTTTGGGGAGTCTTCCAACCTTTATCACAAGTGGATTCTTGGCTCAAACAACCAACATAGGTGTTGATCCTCATGACACATCACTGGTGGCAGCCTTTCAGCTCTCTCAATTCAGTCCAACTTTGCTGGTGCTATGGATCTTTGCTGGCCCTATTCTGGGCTCTATCATAAGTACATGTTTGATCTCACTAATCCTGAGTACCATTATGAACATTACTGTTGCTTGTTTGCATTCCTGTTGCCCTTGCTCATGTGTATCTGTCTGATTCTGATTGCATTCATAGGTCATTCATGTCAGGGAGCAGCACTTGGCCATGCCTTCAAATGTTGGCACTTATGTTGCAGTTCTGGCAGTCTTGCTAAAGTTTGTCATAAGTGAATTCACAGCTCAAATGACCATTAACATCTCTGATCCATTTCTTTCTGGATTTTGAGTACTGATGCAACCTTTTCAGCCCTGGAATTGTTCCATACTTGATTGCTTCTGGTTTCATTCACCAGTGCCAGATCATTTGCATTAGTGATACTAACTATGTCAATATCTTGGCATGATGTGCTTTGCACACCACTCCATAATGTCTCTGTGTTGTGTCTCAATGTTACAGATGATAATTCTTGTTGCCATGTCTTCATTGTCCATTTGCATCCTCACAGGTACTTGTGTTCATATTGAGAATACTGTGTAGATTGACTATTCAGTTCTATCTGCCAATATCATTGATATCATGTAGTTACAATTTTTCCACATATAATATTTGCCTGTTCACTGCTTGAATGACTCCCATATGTTGAGTATGCATGCAACATACAATGTTGAAGTAATATGGTGAAAAACAGTCCTGCAGAGATAATGAAAAAACAGATGTTCCATTCAATGCATTTATGACAACATGTATTGAACGTGGGCACATCTACTGGTGTGATAGCTTCACACAACCTTGAATTCCCCTCCATTCCTGATCTCCACATGCTTTTGATGAATCCTGGCCAAGGTACTGTTCTTCAAGGGCAGGCACTCAATATCAGCATACAAGGGAAACACTTGGCTATGGGAATCATCAGCACCTGTCATTGCAAAAACAGGAGAGGCATACTGATTCCACCATACCGTAAGTTGATCAACCTCATCTTTCTCATCTGGATCATCAAGTAGCTCAAGAATGCTATTGTAAAACCGCTCAGAGTTTGTTGTCAGATCTGTTCGGGAAAAGACCTGAGCAGAACTTAGTGTGAACCATACCTGGGAATAATGTACTGTCAATACTTAGTAGACACTTATCAATTTATGAGCTGAGCAAACCTGGGTTGCAATGTATGCAATCAATGCCTTTGTCACAGATTGCATACCATGGATGCAGGCATTACCAGATTGTGTGGCCTTCAGCTGCTGCTCAACTGAACTTGGCAAGGTAAATATATGTCTGAATGCCTATTGAACAACTGATTGACTCTCCTTTATGCTATTTGAACAACTGCTGGACTCACTAACACAAGCAAGCCACTTTGAAGCAAACCATTCCATGGATCTTCAGGATTGTATGCATAGTTCACATACAGTAGTACTGGCCACTGGTTGCTGGAAACCTATATCTGACCATTGACCAGTTTCACCCTCATCCTGAAAGTTCTTATATTACATCAATTAAGTTGCAAAGTAACTCGTACATATACTTGGAGTTTGCCCAATCAAGGCCAGCTGGGCACAAAAGTGCACCAGTGCATTCATGGTTGAAGCCATGATCACATTTAATATCCTGAGGAATGTGAGGGTTGAGGGACTGGCCTTTGGGAGTAATCCAATTGACGATGGCACTTTTCATGCCCTTGATATCATCTGCCCTTGCACCATTTACACCTTTCTGAACCTATTCAGAAAGGTTGGTAAGTGAACATAGATGATATATATATAGGTAGTTACCAAGCCTGCGATATTAATTACTTCCTCCTTGAATGCCTCTATAAGACAGGTTTCTAGCCCAGGCACCATTCATAGCAACTTGTGGAACACCAAGTACTCCTTTTGTTCACTGTTTGAGGGTTGAGGTATGAGATCATGGACCCCTAGTTGCTACCTACATTGCAGTCACTCAAGGTCAGTAGTGTCACCTACCCATGGTTATAAGCCCATTCACAAGAAGACTTTGCAAATTGCTGAATGCATGAACAGCATGACCGAAGTGTTGCCCATGATGGACCATGGGGTCCTGAGTAGTTCTAACAAGAATCAGTTTCTTTGCATCATCCAAGACATTGACAAGAATTATGAATGGTTTTTTTCTTGGGCCTAGCTGCAATGCACTAGAAGCCATGTGCTTCTGACCTGTGCTGGTGGAGGTCTCTGAAATAGAGGAGGAATCATCACCAAGACTGGCCATTTGACAATGAAAGCAATGAACACTTGGAGAGTATGGACAAACCTGCATTCAGTTGACAGATGGAAGGTTTTATATATCATGAGGGTGGTGGCCAAGCACCCAAATTTATTGGACGTTTCAAAGTTGCTCCAGCTGATTGGATGTGGGAAGAAGCACTGCAGTACCATGAGTTGCAGGCAAGTAAAGATGATTGGACAGATTAATAACCAATTGGATCTGTGACTTACTGGGGAGTCAAAGCATCAACATGGGATCATCAGCTGGCTGGCTAACAACACATGGAAACTCATTGGGATACTGCAAGTATATATTGAGTCAGTATTAACACCGAGAGCCAGGCAGTGAAGGTTACTTATCAGACGTCCAAGAGAAGCTGTAACCGATCAGATCCATGACTTGCTAGGAAACAACAGCTGGCTGGGTAGCAAGATAACTTGTGGTGTGATGGAGCACTGCAAGTAGATCAAGTATATAATGGGATCAACTCAGACACCACCTTGTTGATCTTCCTGAGTTAGTTTGATGATGTAAGTCCACATATGCCTAGTCCTGATATCTGCTGAGATTCTTGTATTTTCAGTACTAATGGTCTCATTTGTGACTGATGAAGTCAAGGGTGACAATGCTGAAAGAACAAGCACTGGTAACACCTGTTAGTTGACCCACTGAATTACACCTTGTGCATCTAACTTACTTGTAGCCAAGTCCATGTGCTATGTCCAGGTGGTGAAAGTGAGGGAAGGAAAGAGAGGAAACCTGATATAAATGAGGTTCTGGGTGAGCTCTTACAGAGGATGTGTGAGGAATCTGTGGAGACACAGCCTCAATAGTCACCACTATTTGTGGAGACATGGCCTCTGACGTACCTATTGGAGTTGGATGCAACTGTTGCAGTGGACAGTGTAGCCTATGCTATCCTAGGGTACCTCCATGAAATGGATCCTAACCTGGGCTTGCAATTTCCTGGAATACATTATGAATAGAAGCATGTGGAATACAGTTTCTTGAACTCTTTTTGAACTAAAAACACTTAACAAATCTGGATGGGATTGGATGTTGGATACCACCACATTAATGCAGCTGCACATGAAGCCAATCACTTCACTTGCTGCTCCACACAAGCATTTGCTAAGGATGTATCTGTCATGATGCCATCCATGATCCCCTTCAACTGCTGTGTTAAGGATGCAATACAGGCTTGGAAACCATCCATAGTAATGCAGTATTTGACCTGCAAGAAATTGAGTGCACACTTCAGTTCATCACACTCACTGCATAGTCAATTAATTACCTGCAATAAGGTTTGGATATGATCTGCAAGGGCAGATTTGTCTGGAAACTATGGGAAGCTATTCAGTCTTTGGAATTGAGGAGAGTGGTGTTCTGTGCCGAATGATGCAGGCTCCATATGGCGGCCATCAGTGTTGAGTTTCACCAAGAGATGACTGGTATTGTCAATCTCAAGAAATGCAAATGAGAATGACTTATGTATGCCTGGCCTCTAATTCTTCAATTTGACATTCATAGGCGATTAGTAATTGATGGCCCTCCTCTACATCATACTGAGAGGCTTCATACTGTCTGACCAGTTCTTCCTTCTCATAAAGCAATCGATTCAAAGGGTCTTTGCTTTGATATACATACCTTTCACATTCAGCCTTCAATTGACTTTGGAGTTTTTGATCTTTGCTTGACTTGTCTGTGCAGCCTGACTTTCAATGACTAGCTTCTTCAAGGTTGTGGTCTTTGTTATGTCTTCATCAATCCTCTTCAATAGCTCTTCCTCTTTTCTTTCCAAGATCGATTGCAGCTTGGAAATGTGGTTTTCACCAGCTTTGTCAGTTGAGACACAAATCGCCCATTGGCCCACAACAGTATACAGTGGTGGAAGAACCATCAGGAATCTTGGTCTCAATGACGTATTTTTTGTACATGCTGTATGGTTGTGTCCAGATCAATCAGAATTCAGATGTGGTATAGCAAGATGTCATTTGACATACACCAAACATTAACAAAAGATCCTCCTTTGAGATGACTAGTTGCTCAAACTGTTGTTTGTACATGATGGCACTCTTGGCAAGCTTCTCCAATGATGGGTGATCTGCATTCATAACAACTCTAATTATTGCATTTCAGAAAAACTTGAGATGAAATCAAAGAGGGCACACCTCTTGTGGATTGCCATCTCCTAGAAGAAACCACCACCCAGCAGCAGGCTGATGCAAAGATGGCATCCATAATGTCTCTCTGCACCCTCTCCCAAAACATATGTTATGCTTCGACTGGAAGTGAACAAATAATGCTGGACTGGAAGAGCGTGTTCCTGGTTTCTAAGGAGGTAACCCTGAGTGGCTATGGCAGTGATGACTCTTGAGTTGCTGAGGTTTCCAAGTACCATCTATGGGCAAAGGCGCATGCTGAATCGAAGTCAACCCAGAAAGGGAAGACTTGGGCTGAGGTCCAAGGAGTGATAGAAGGGAGGGCAATGAAGGAGCTCAGCTGGGCTTCTTGACACTAGGCAGTAGATTGCATAGATCAAGGTGAGGTATAAGAAGTAAAGAAGCAGCCCTTTTATAGGGCATACATATTGGAGTCTATGTCGGACTCAGAATATAAATAGGTCCCAAAGTAAACCGGGAGGAAATGGAACAGAACTATAGTACTACAGCCTCGGTGGACAGAATCGGAACATAAGTATAAATATGAAATGGAGTCAGGACAAACCAGGATCAGGTAAAGTAGGATCATGAGGCAGTGCATAAAGAGAACACTGCCAAGGAGATAATGTCTGTGTGAGGCGATATAAGTAAAAGGGAAATAGAGTCTGGCATACTGCTTTAGAAGACAATGTCCATTGCCTCCATGGTAAAGCTGTTCCCCTTGGCATCGTAATGGTTGAAGCTAAAGAGCTCATCCCACTGGCTTTGAGGAATCTTTGTATCCAGCTGGAAGTCTGTTCACAAGTCCCATGATAAGTAGGAAGGAAAAGATAGGGGGTTCTCCCATTCTGTAACATTACCCCTATTGTAGCTCTGAGGTACCACCTCAGAAACTATCTCCAGTGGCATCCTCATAGTCAGTGAGGTCCTACCAGTCTGGATCACCCTGTTTAAGGCACCAGGTGGTGCTGTGATCAGGAGCCCCACATTGTTGACAAGGGGCCCAAGAATATTGGTACTTGGGGTGTCCTGGTGCCATGTTGGAGCAGTGAGGGCAGATATACTAGGGGCAGTCCACTCGAAGATGTCCATGTTGGTGACATTCGAAACATCTGAGGGAGGGACAATGGCATTTGGGACAAGGGTCGGTGGGGACAAAAAAGGATCCCACAAGGAGTTTGCCACTATTAACCACAGTTGTTGGAACATGGTGGGCATCAGGGGGAGGAGTTGGAAGGGGGTTGCTAGGACCAGTGTCCTTGTTCTCTGAAATTCCTCCCAATGAAGGGGGAAGGGTGGAAGCACAGGAGGGCAGGCCATAGGTAAAAACCTGAGCTTCCTTTCTCTTGAGTCTCCTGGTGGGGATGGTGGGTGCAGGAGAAGGGGAGATAGGTAATGAGGGGGAGGGTCCAGGGGTAGTTCCTCTAATCCTGATGGGGACAGGGGTGATGGAGTCGTCTGAGGTAGGAGAGAAGACAACCATCATGCTAAAGGAAGAGACGAGGGAGGGGAGTCCGCTAGGGAGAGTAGACCCACTATTGCTAAATCCAACATGGACTGCTCCTTGAACAAGGATTCCTGCAAGGAAGGAACAGAAACAGGGGTGGGTGGTGTTGATGTATTCTCCATTGGTCTGGAAGAGATCTCCAGGCAGGGAGTCTTGAATAGGGACAAGAAGGGAGGAGATGATGGATGGGGGAAGCAGTATGAGGGATAGGATGGAGTTGTGGTCATGGAGGAGTTCCAAGACCATTTCTCTTGTTTCCAGGATGAGCTGCTTGATGGCAGAAATGAGGGATATGGGTCCAAGAGGATCTTGGATAGGGGAACCTGTCTGGTCCCAGGAGATCCTCATGAAAAGGGATTGAAGGGAGGAGTAGTGGTGATAGAGCTGGCAGAGGTTGATGAGGGTATTGTCCACTAAGAAGAATGGAATAGCTTGGAGCAAAGCAAAGGCTTCGGGGCTTTTGATGACAGAGACATAGAGGAGATGACAAGCAAAGGGGGTGAGATGGTGGAGTTTGACAAAGAGGGCGATGGGAGTTGTGGCTGAGGGGAAGATGGCCATTGGGTTTTAAGGAGCAATTCAAAGTCCATTGTGCTTTTTATATGCAGACAGGACCACTTTGGCATTTTGCGAATTCCCTTCTGGTTTCTAAGTCTGCTTGGTGTCAGTATAGCCTTCCCAGTGGATGAGGTATTGCCTCCGACCTGGTTTTCCCCAATGGTTGATCACCAATTTGACCCAGTATTCCTCTTCTTCTCTGATAAGTTCCGGTGGTGGTTGTTTGAAATTGGGGCTGTGTTCTAATGTCTCCCGATAGGGGGTGAGAAGGGTGGCATGGAAGATATCATGGATCTTCCATTGTTTTGGGAGTTTTAGTCAGAAGGCGATGGAGGAGACCACTTGAGTGATTTCCAATGGTCCAATGCATCTGGGGGAGAGTTTCCTGGAGGGGACTTGAAGTTCAAGGTTCTTCATGTTGAGCCAGACTTTCTCTCCTACTTTCCACAGTTAAAACCATGAGAAAGTTTGTTCTTTCATTTGTAGTTGAGCAAGTTTGTGGGCAGCTTCAGTTTCTTTTTGTGTATCCTCTATATGGGAGAGCCATTGTTTGAGGAAGGATAGGAATATTTTCCCTAATGGGGGGTAGGATCAGGGTTCATATCTGAGGATGAGGGAAAATGGGGATTTTCCAGTAACTGAGTGTATGGCTGAGTTGTGGGAGAATTCTGCTATAGAGAGCAGATCTAGCCATTTGTGGGGTTGACCATTGCAGAAGATGCAGAGATAGGTCTCAAGTTCTTGGTTGTACCTCTCAGTTTTGCCATCCATTTGAGGATGGTAGGTGGTGGAGAGGTTGACATTATATTGCAAGAGGTGGGCAAGTTCTCTTGTAAAGGCAGAGGTGAAGTTTGGCCCTTGATCTGAGATGAGTGGGTTGTGAAGACTGAAACATTTGAAGACATTGTTGAAAAAGAGTTGAGTGATGCCGGTGGAGTCGATGGTTTTTGTGCAAGGAACAACAATGATTCCCTTACTAAGTCCATGGTTGACCACAACCGTGACAGAGTCAAAATCGCTGACCCTCCAGAGATCAGTGATGAGATCAACTGATAGGTGGGAAAAGGGGCAGGTGGTGGTGAGGGGAAGGGGAATGACTGGGGGAATGATAGGGTGTGTCTGGACCTCGTAGGCTGTGAGGCCGGGCCACCAATAATCCTTGAAGAGTAAGGTGATTGTGCAGAGGTGGCCGCCATGGCCGCCTTCCGGGGACCCATGCACAGCTTCTATGAGGTCTTTGCAAGCGTCTTCTGGGACATAAAGTTGCCCTTTGAAGTACAATCAACCCTCATCATATGTCCAGTCGTGGCACATGGTGCGTTTGATGAGGGGTTTGTCATTATCTAGTTCCTTGATAGCCTTGAGGACAATAGGGTCTGAGGTGGAGGATTCCTTGATGTGGCCCATAAGGGTGAGGTTGATGGTCTGAACATGGTATTTGAACACATTGTCAGGCAGGATTTGCACATTGGCATTATCCAGCCTGGTTTTCACTCTGTCCTTTCTGGAGAGGGCATCCACAGGTCCCATTTGGGTACCTGGGAGGGCTACATAATCCAAGTCAAAGTCCTGGAGAAAGAGAAGCCATCAGGCTTGTCTTCTGGAGAGCTTCCTAGGATCCTTGAAGTAGGTCAGATTCTTGTGATCAGTGAGAATTGTGACTGGAAATTTAGAGCCCAACAGGTGTTGGTGCCATTCTTCAAGTTCATGAATGACTGCGAGGAGTTTGCAATCGTAGATATCATAATTTGGCTTAGCCAGAGAGAATGTTTCGGAAAAGTAACCCTGTGGTTTGAGGTCACCATTGTGGTCTTTCTGCATTAACACCCCTCTGCATGCTGTTACAGAGGTATTAGTCATTAGGGTGAATGGGAGTTTGGGGTCCAGGAAAGCAAGGATGGGACCAGAAGTGAAGGCGGTCTTCAGAGCATCAAAGGCCTTCTGCTGAGAGTTGATCCAATCAAAGGAGGAATCCTTCTTGGTAAGATGGATAATTGGTCCAATGATTGTAGAGAATTCAGGGATGAACTTCCAGTAGAAGTTACAGAATCCAAGGAGGGATCAGACTTCTTTAACTCCTTTGGGAGCAGGCCAGTCCTGAATGGCGGAGAGTTTAGTAGGGTCCATTTCAACACCCTTGCTGTTGACAATCATGCCTAAGTATTCAATGCTTTCGGCATCAAAAAGGCATTTCTCTAATTTGAGGTACAGTTCATGTTCTTTGAGGCATTGGAGGACTTTCTTGGTTCGTTCAGCATGGAGGGTGGGATCGGAGGAGTGAATGAGGAGGTCATCCATGTAGATGATGAGCCATCCCTCTGTGATGTAATCACAAAAAATGTCATCCATGAATGCCTGAAAGGTTGCTGGGGAATTGCAGAGTCCGAAGAACATAACATTTGGCTCAAAGAGGCCAAAAGGAGTGATGAAGGTGGCCTTTCATCAGTCTTCTGGCTTGATCAAGATATTGTTGTATTCCCAACAAATGTTGAACTTGGTGAAAATGCTGGATCCTCATAGCTTATTCATGAGCTCCAGAATAAGAGGGAGAGGTAGGCATTTTTGATGGTTCCTTTATTGAGATAGCGGTAATCTTCACAAGGGCGAAGCTTCTTGCCATCCTTCTTTTGAACAAAAAAGAAGGGGGTAGCTTGAGGGGATTTGGAAGGAGAGATCTTGCCTGATTTGAGGTTTTCATCAATAAACTCCTTGTATGCTTGTTGCTCAAGAGGATTGAGCAGGTAATTCTTTGCTCATTTTGGAATGAACAAGTCCTTGAGGTCTATCTTGTGCTCATAGGTTCTTGATGGTGGGAGTTTTGTGGTTTCTTTTTCTGAGAATACTTTGGAAAATTCTTGATAGGTTGGAGGGAGTGTTATGTCCTTATGCTCTGCCTGTTGTGCCAGGGTGGGAATGGAATGGAATGGAAGTATAGTACTACAGCCTCGGCAGGCGGGAACGGAAGGTGAGATATAAATATGAAATAGGATCAGGACAGACCGGGATTGGGTAAAGTAGGATCACGAGGCAGTGCATAAAGAGAGCACTGCCGAGGAGGTAATGTCTGTGCGAGGCGATGTAAGTAAAAGGAAATAGAGTCCAATGCGTACTGCTTCAGAAGACAGTGTCCATAGCCTCCGTGGTAAGGCAGTTCCCCTCGGAGTCATAATGGCCAAAGCTGAATAGCTCATCCCATTGGCTCTGAGGAATCTCCGTGTCCAGCTGGAAGTCGGCCCATAAGTCCCATGAGGAGAAGGGAGGAAAAGATAGGGGATCCTCCCATTCTGTAACACTAGATACCTGAGAAGGTATCTCTGTTTGAGAAGAGTGGGGTCTTCTTCTGCAGTGTTTCTGTAGTGGGTTGGTGTTAATGTCACCTTCCCTTCCCTCCAATTGATGTCTGGATTCATAGTCCTGAGCCATGGTAGGCCTAGGATGAAATCATCCTTGCCACAATTAAGGATCAGTAGATTCCTTTGTTCATGTACCCCTCCATAGTCTAGTGTGACTGTCGATTTTTCTGTGATGTCACTGGATCGGTTTGGGGAACCATCCATGTTCCACACCTTGACAGGGTTGTCTAGGTGCCAAGTGGGAAGTCCCAGTTTGTTGACTGTGCTTCTGCTGACAAAGCATTCAGTTGCTCTGCTGTTGATGAGTGTGTGTAGTTCAATGATTTGCCCTGTTTTCATCTAAATAGAAAGTGGAATTTGAATAGAACTTGCTTTCTTTCCAGAAATGAATACAGGGGTAATTGTAACAGAAGTCTTGGGCATTGGTCCTGGACTTCCTGCTAAAAATGCACTTGAGCATAATCATCTCCGGTATTGGACTTAACATGGGATTCCATGATGTCCACCTCTTCTTCTGCTAGAGTTCCCCACATGGTGTGCAACACCTCATACATATTAGCTGGCAGTCTCACCAGTTCATCTTCATTCTTGACCCACTGCATCACTACCAGTGAGCAAATGAGATTAATTATGGGCAATCATCTTTGATGGGTACAACTTTGACTGTGACACAAATCCGAGCCACCTGTCAATGTCTGTCCCAAAATGGTCACCATGTCACCACATGACAGCCCTTTCAATGAGTGATTTCGACAAATGTAACGTACCATTGCAATAGGGTAGGATGGATCAGAGTGAGAATCTAAGTGGGTATTTAACTAGAGCAAGCCCATTTTGCACATCCTACTAGTGGGCATTGTACTAAAATCAAAAGTCATATTCATGATCTGTGGTATCATCCTTCCATCCATATGTTTCAAGATAATCTTCCAGGACAGACTCTGACATTAATTCCAAGTTGCTCAAACTGTCAGAGTCTGAATCTGAGTGTGCTGAACTGCTTTCATCACAGTCTTCATATGTATTACAAGGTAGCAAAGTACCAGAACTGCCTGGAATTAAGTTTGGGTTCAGTTAGTAGTCATAGGTAGATCACAAATGGACATACCTGGAACATAACTCTAACTATTGATGTTGTCACAAGTAGTTGTGCATGCCTCTGAAATTTCAGGTCTGAAAACATGAGAGTAAGTGTGCCCAATGCCAAGGCCCCAATGATATCTCATCATCATATCATGATCAACAAAGATCATCATGGGAAGTCAGCCATGTACGAGTCCAAGCTGCACAAAATTCGCACTGGTTAATATAGTAGTACTTCCAGTTGCCAGAGTCATGAGTGTAGGATGATGCAGTGATGCCATTGGGATACAACATACCATCAGCAAAAGAGGATATTATATGGCAAGCTCACAGAACATCAGCTGGATACATGAAACTGAATGCATCATCTTCAGCCATCGGTACAAATCTTGTGGTATTGAAGGTTAAATATTGCCATCCCAAGGGGCAGTCCTCTAACACTTCAAACCACTATACCCAAAGGAACTCAATATGTCATGACTGATAATTCCTTGACCCTGGACCAGTGTATGACATTAGCATGGAAAATTCCCAAAACCTGAGCATAGCAAAAGGGATGTTGAGATGATCCATCTGAGCAGAATAATAGCATCATGTCATGGTGGTCAGTGTACAGGTTGACTGCATTGGATTCATGCTGAAGGTCGTAAGTAGTATAGTTGACTTGGAATAATCTGTGGTGGTAGACTCTGTTGCTTTTGAAGATGACATCAGTCAACTTTGTAGGTGAGTCAGTGAGAGCATCATCCCCAAGCTCCGCATTCAATGAGACATCCAAGTCATGGGATGGGTCGATGCCTCAATGAATGGTGAGTATTCAAGGTGGGACATGCACCCTCAGCTTTGTTATGAAATCCTGAGATCATGATGAATATGATGTTCCATTCACAGAGAAGAAAAAACTCACTTTCATTGCTGGATCACCCAGGTTGCTCTGCACAAATTTCATGAGCTGCTCTGGAAAATTCTGAGACTGGCCGATAACATAATGGCATTCTGGCATATAAGGTACTGGGTTTGTCATGTTTCATATAAGTGAAACCTGGGATGAATACTGTGAATGCAAGCTTGTCGGTGTTTGATGGATGCTAGTTGTGATGTACTCCTTCTGGCTCATTCTTTTAAAGTGACATTTGCTTGTCCAATGTTCCAGTTCCCCCTAAATTGACCATGCATATTAGAATGATCTTGACACAAATTAGCGCTTACCGGTTGTGTTGAAAGTAGTGCCAAACACCTGAATATGTGCAGGATAATCAGTGACATCATGTAGCTTGTATATTTGAAGATTGAGTCCCTTTGGTCGGCAAGTGCTACCATTTTGAAACTGTCCCACAGCTACTACCTTTGGATTTTGACATTCTTGGTGTCTTTTGCATGCATTGGCTTCATGACATAGTTCCTTGGTTGGAAAGAAGGGGCAGGTATCAGAGACAAACACATGGAGACAGTTAGCAAGGTCCTTAGTGACTTGTCCCAAAATGTTGAGAGTTCCATCCATATGTAAATGCAGTTTAGCAAGCCTGTGCCAGTGGCAGAGCACAAAGAGAAGCTGTATTACTTGATCATTGTAGGGATCCCATAATAACCCTGTGAAAACTGGGATTGAACACTGGACACAATATTTCATCAACAGGCATGAAGAGGAGGTAAAACAAACCTGTAATATGTCCTCAAAATTCCATCCAGCCAACTTCTTCAACTCAGAGACATTCTTGTGAAAATGTCAGATGGTATCACAACTAGAGATCAGCATGGGTACAGGTAACCCACAATGGGTCATGGGTTGGGTACTCATAGATACGGGTACAGGTTGCAATTGGGTGACCCATCAACCCATGACCCATGACCCATATACCCATACCCAAATATGGTAAGTTGTGGCTTGAGCAGCACATGACTCAGCGCTCACATCACCTCTCCCTCGCTCAACGTTCAACATCAACCCCAACCCAACCTATAGAGGCCTCACCCATTCATGTACAAATGCGAACATGAAAGGTGACTTCACATTCACATTCATCACCATCTCCTTGTTCCCTCATCATCTCTCATGCGCTGAAACAGGTGCCAAACATGTCAAACACCACGAAAATGGCATGTCCAACAATGCCACCACCTTCCTCAACTTCCTCAACATTGTCAACATGCCTATCAAGCTTGTTGACACCCTTGCCTCACGTCCATCACCATCCTGTCACTCCCTTGTCTGTTGTATGCCAAAATGAGTGCCAAACATGTCGAACACTATGAAAACAGCACATCCAATGATGCTGCCACCTTCCTTGACTTCCTCAACATTGTTGACATGCCCGTCAAGCTTGTCGACACCACCATCCCCTTGCTCCCTCATCTCTTGTATGCCAAAATGGGTGCCAAACATGTTGAACACCATGAAAAAGGCACATCCAATGATGCTGCTGCCTTCCTTAACTTCCTCAATGTTGTTGATGTGCCCACAGAGCTTGTTGACATCCTCACATCATGTCCATTGCCATCCCCTCCCTTGTCCCTCATGCACTGAAACAGGTGCCAAACATGTCGAACACCATGGAAACAGCATGTCCAATGACACTGCCAGGACACATTGAACATCATGAAAATGGCATGTCCAATGATGCTGCTGCCTTCCTCCTTCCTCAATGTTGTTAACATGCCCATCGAGCTTGTTGACACCCTCACATCATGTCCATTGCCATCCCCTTGCTTCCTTGTCCCTTGTACACTAAAACAGGTGCCGAACATGTTGAACACCACAGAAACGGCATGTCCAATGACGCTGCTGCTGGCCTCAACCTCCTTAATGTCCTTGGCACATCCAACAATGCTGCCAACACCCTCCTCCATTGATTGTGTGCCCCCATGGCTGCTTGCCATAACAGCATTGCCCCTGGTGACCTCCTTGGCACAAACGATATGTGCGATCATGTTGCCATCTCCCTCATTGACATCAACAACAACGCATCCCCCAATGCCCCCAACAAGCTCGTTGAGTCCTCATCCCCTCCTGTTCATCTCCAAACACAAACATGAATGCACCATTTGTGTTTGTGTTCATGTTTGTACATGCAAATGATTGTGATCACATTGCCCTTGTATTTTTCCTTGCTTGTTCCCACCCATTCCTGACCCTGACCCCATCCCCTCCTGCTTGCCTACAAATGTGAATGCAAATGCTGTCAATGCATTTTCATTTGTATTTGTATGCAAGCAGTCATGGTTGTATACTCTCACCTGCACCAGTGCTACCCATGGATAAATCCATCACAGGTAAAGATCCATGCACCCATGAGGAGTACCTGTGAACATTGGGACCCATGGGTTCACAGGTACAGGTTTGGCACAGGTTGGGTACAGGTTGGAGCCCCAGTACCCATGGGTTTATCCATGCTGATCTCTAATCACAACCAAAGGAGGGGATCCTATGAAAACTTGCATACAAGATAGTTCAATATTGTTAGTATCAAAAGGGATATAACTGCTTACCAACTATCAAGCTCAGCAAGGGAAGTTTCTTCTGTGCAGTCAACTATCTGAAGTAGGTGAATTAATATGGCCTTCCAGACACTGAGTTCAAACTCATATAGCAGGTCTACAACTAGTATCAGAAAGAAGTCGAAGCCTGTGTGTCCTAACCTGTCTGAAAATGCATTCTGGCCAAAGTGTGCTTAGAATTGTTGTCATTCTTATGATGAAACTCATGATGATACTTACAACTATTGGTATGAGAGACTCATCCTTGAGTTTTGCTTCTACTTGGGCAGTATCTACAACATATCCTTTGTCATAGATCAATGCACGAGCTGAGGTGACCTTGTTGTGATACTTGACAGTATCTTTGCAAGCTAACATCTGATGCTGCACCATGTCACTGTTAGTTGCAATATGTTGGACCTGGTCCTTTGGGATGAGGCATCAGGGATAGGGACACCTGCCAAGGTTGCAGACATTTGCAATGAGCACCCTGATGGCAAGAAGAAAGGTCAGACATGAACATATTGCCAGATCTCAGGCATACTTCTCTGGGTAGTCTGCTGAATATGTGAAAACCTTGGATAAAGTTATCTCTGAAACCCATCACCACATGAAAGTATAACACCATGTTCATATGCATGAAGAAATTCATCATCAAGAATATCTTTCCATTGAGTGTGAAATAGTTCCCTGTGATAGTGCATGAAGAAGGAACCGTTTGGAGGCTTATTCCCTCCTATATATTCCATCACAAAATCCAAAAACTGTCTGGAAACTGAATCGATGCAAAAACATCAACTTTTGCATAGTGAAAACTCCATAAAAATACTGACTGTTTGGAAATATATGGCATGGGCACAAAGATGTGATGTTGGTTGAGCGTGGTCATACTTCGACTCATTTCTGAGGTACACATACAGAGGCCATAGCTTTGCCTTGCCAGATATAGTCAGCTGTGTTGCATCCAACCAAAACATCAATGGAACAATGTGCCAGGGAAAACTAAGGTTAGCCTCTGGAGGTGAGACCTGTAGTTTTTGGTGTGCTTCAATAAAAGACCCTGAAGTGAAGAGTTCTCCTTGAACATTGATACTCTGGGTCCTATGTGGAGGGTGCCATCATAACGAGTATGGTTCGAAGCGAAAACAACCAGAGCATACTGGATCTATGAGCTGCTCTTGAATTATTGAGATGAGGGAGTGCCAGTAAAAGCCCAAAATGGTATAGTCCTTTGGGCCTGGATCTTCACAGTGGCAAGAAAAGGGGACAGATATGGTGATGTTTCTGCATACCCATCTATTATTCATCCACTCTGCTGAATCCTGCTGTCCAGGAGCGCTCAGGCCACCCACTTCATGGTCAATTGCTGCCCAGTTGGTGTGCGACATGTCTTCAGGTCAGAAGTCTGCATTACCAATTATATTGAGAAGGTTTCTGAAGCTTTTTTTGACTTTTATGCCCCTTGGTTCCAATACCAGTCACCCAATTGCCATGAGGTTTCATTCAGATAAGGGTGAAACAGGTTTTCTGACTCAAATCCTTGTATCATGTTGACTGTCGGCTCACAGAGTGGACTGTTCCCTGAGTCCTTGCTCTGATATTTAGGATCATGAATAGGGATGGCATCACTGTCATAGACACAAAAGAGGTTGAATGAATTCATCTGAGTGGTGTGTTCATCATGCTAATGGTGGAACATGATTTTGAATTGGCACCTCCTGGTCCTGTGAACTTGGTGCCATCCAGGTTGTAGCTGATTGAGGATATGGGTCATTGGGAGGGGGAAGTGGCATAGGCAGTTCCAGGAGCATGTCCCTAAAGCATTGAGGGAGTCAGCGATTTGACCATCGGCTTCTGCAAATGGCCAATGGAAAGTCATATTCCATCTGTTCAAGTGTTGTGGAGGGCTCAAACTCGCTAACATCTGTGCTCTAACAATATTGCCAATTGGTACACTGGAAAACACCGTAGTATACATAGAATGCACCTGAAGTTGTTGGCTGCTTTGTATGTCTGAGTGATTCCTATGTTGACTACTAGAACTCATGACTGACTGGCTTTTGTGGGGTGATGCTGTGACAACTGAGTGTGACTCTTGAGAAGGATTGCTCTCACTGAGACACTATTTCTTCGATGCATATACAGCCTCCTTTGCCCTGAGAAGCACATTCCCTAGCTGCCTTTTGCACTTCTTGCAGCTTTTTCCATGCCTTGTGAAGGCACCCAGATCATCGAAAGAGTGACCACAAACACACCTTTGTGAATAGCACTACAGTTTCATATTGGTTGCCATAATGAAGTAAGTCTTATATATTCAGTTCCCACCATTACAAGTACTGTGGCTTGCCTGACATATGTTGGTCATTCAAATTCAAGTTTGGGCTGCAGCTTATAAGTAAAAGTAATGAAGAATCATTGGCAGATTCTTAAGGGCTGGCATGACAATGAAAAGCTATAGGAGGGCAGCCCACAATACATAGTAATGTACAATAGTGGGCTGCCACACTGGTGCATACAGGGTATCTTAGAACACTATTTAACTACATTTACTGCTGAGTTGAAAATCATTGAGTGTGGCTTTGATGGGAAACAGGTGAAGACTGATGTTGTGTCATGTTTCTTCAAAGTGGATTTGGATGCTCCAAGTCGTTGCTTCATGTGGACAGCCGAGATGATCACAAGGTATGTTTCAGCAGTTGGATCACCAGTGTCACCAGTATGATAGAATTCAGAGTGCAGTTTGTTGAGCATGTCTCTGAAGATGCTGAGACCAATCTCCTCCTCAACCTCCTCAATTGTCTTCTGAGTAGCAAGCATCATCTTCGCTCCACTTAGCTTCTTCTGCAAGGCTTTGTGCCACATCCTAGCCTTTCTGTGTTTGTTGGACATAGGAGGAGACGAGGAATGTATCTGTGTGCAGTCAGAATTTAGCTGAAGAATCAATACAAGACTAGATAACTTTCCCAAAGGGTAAGAGTGACCATTTCTGAAACTTGAGTGCAAGGAACCCAACAAATGAGTGACCTCTCTTCTGAGAGTTTGCTTGAAGAATGGCCATATATTGTGTTGGATGTATGGCACATTGGGTACAGGTTGTGGTTGATCTCTGGGGATGAGAACAATAAGGATAGGCACATTTGTGGGTGACATGGGACTTTCCATGCTTGTGGTGTGTAGGGTTCGAGAAAAGGAAAAACAAATTGACAGCTTGTATTCTGTATATACTACTATATACTACAATCAGAGCAGTGGAGTTTGCAATAAAAAATACAGCTATGCCAGTTCCATATTCAAGATGCTTTGGTCATC
This sequence comes from Boletus sp. MG55, assembly GCA_003313885.1. Classification (NCBI taxonomy): domain Eukaryota; kingdom Fungi; phylum Basidiomycota; class Agaricomycetes; order Boletales; family Boletaceae; genus Boletus; species Boletus sp. MG55. Next base: position 40,948 of record QGOI01001239.1, on the reverse strand, counting down.
AAGTAGTAATGGGGGAGGGTCAGCATACAGAAAGCTTCCTAAACTACCAAGATGAGGAATGTCTGGGGGGTGAGAAATGAATTCCAGGTACGATTGAAATTTTTCAAAGCCCTCTTCCATCTGGGAGCCTATGGCTTTTGGTGTGAGGATGTCAGCAATAAATATCAAGACAGTCTTCATATTGGCGATTACTACACTGTTCAATGTATCCATCCACTCAAGCCATGGGGAAGTCTGTGAGCTGCCTGCTGCCCTCCACTTCAGTGGCCTAAACATAGTGGATTGCTGTAGTTGCATCTCAAGATAGAAACATGCAACATGCACCAGCTGTAATTGAATCAACAACTTGATGTATAATGATGAGGAGATAGTTACCCATGTAATCTGAAGAGCCACTGTGTAGGAGGAAACTTCTGTCACCTGGCAAACTGTAACCATCCTGGGATCCGGATGGTGTATCTCATCCAAGATGCTGCACCACCCTGGACATGCAATATCATATAGTGACAGTTTCACCATGTATGAAAAGTCATGATTTCCAAACCAAGTGATCTTTCCATCTGCAAATCGATGAAGGAGCAGGCAGCCATAATCAGATGAGAAGGCCATTCGAGAAAGAAGGTGCTTCTTCTCATCATCCATCATGTCAGACTGTATGATGTCTGGATACTTTGAGTCTGCAAGAATGAAGTATCATGCTGTCTCACAGCTGCTCTCTTGGGCTGTGTGTATAACCTCATTCTGCTGGGAAATCAATTTAGCCTCTCACTGTTAAAAAAAATGCAACATGACACACACATGTTGTTGGACAAGCTTGCAGAATGCCAGTGACCCCCAAGAAATGTTGAAGTTTTCCTGGAACCTGCTGAGTCCATTGGAAGTTACTACAATGCATATCAGTTTTCTGCAGCTAAAGAGCATAGATGCCTTACCCAATTCAAGCCTAAAAGAACTTTGTCTGAGGCACTTCATAGCAGCTTCGCAAATCTGGTTGAAAACCCCATTGGGGACTGATGAGCCCATGCCTTGAAGTTTGATGTGTTGGACAATGAGATATGACATCTCTGTGAGAACCTGACCCCAAGTGAGTGACCCTAGGTTCTGCCACAATGCTGAAGGGACATGACACAGGTGGCCAACAAGATCACTGTTGAGGGTAGGCAGGGCTGCTCCTGGGATGGGTGTGATGATGATTGCATTGGCAGATGGCTTTTCTTCAAGAAATTTAAAGATCTCATTGACAATGTCAGAATTGAAAGGATTGGGACTTGGATTGGGAATGAGTGGCTGGGTGGAGAGAAAAGGGCCACAATTAACGCAATCGTAAAGTTCGAGAAGCCAGGATTCATTGTTGCAAGTAGTAGCTGTTACGCTTCAACTAGAAGCAATCAAGTAACACTGGACCAGCAGGTCAAGAGCATATTCCTGGTTCCTAAGGAGGTAACCCTGAGTGGCTACAGCAGCGACGACTCTTGAGTCGCTGAGGCTTCCAAGCACCATCTATGGGCAAAGGCGCATGCTGAATTGAAGTTGACCCAGAAAGGAAAGACTAGAGGCTGAGGTCCGAGGAGTGATAGAAGGGAGGGTGATGAAGGAGCTCAGCTAGGCTTCTTGACACTATGCAGTAGATTGCATAGATCAAGGTAAGGTACATGAGAGAAAGAAGCAGCCCTTTTATAGGGTGTATGTATTGGAGTCTAAATCAGACTCAGAATATAAATAAATCCCGAGGTAAACTGGAAGGGAACGGAATGGAACTTAAGACTACAGCCTTGGTGGGCAGCACCAGAAGTGAGATATAAATATGAAATAGAATCAGGACAAACCAGGATTGGGTAAAGTAGGATCATGAAACTTTTTGTAAGCAATGGTGTGCGCTGGTCACCACTCTGGAAGCTACCATATTGGGATCCAGCACATCAACTGGTTGTTGATGTCATGCATTGTATTCTCGAAGGAATCACTAGTTTCCATGTTTGGGATGTCCTTTCCCTCATGACCACTTCTGCTAAGATTCCTAACATGTTTCCACCTGCCTTCAAGCACCAGTTCTGACTCCCTGATTCTACTCAGGATTTCATGTCCGCTAAGGAGGTCAAGCAAGTGAAGGACATTCATACCCTACTCACCACATCAGTCATGGACTTTGATGTGGAAGACACTGGTCAGGAATTACATAGCAACGACCACATTAACTTGCTCATCAAGCAGCTCATGGGAAAGAGTAAGAAATCACTACAGTTTGTCGCCAATAATTTAAACTGCCAACCATCTTCTAAAGGTCGGATACTCAAGACAAATTGGGTGAATATGCTTGTTGAATGGGTAGGCCATCTTCTTTTTATCGTGATGGATGTCTGATAACATTTACTAGTGCAAAGGCAAACCTTGGTCTGCTGTTCAACAACCACCTAGATATGGAACCCATGAAGTCCCCGAGCGAATATGGTCTGTGATACACACCTTGGATGCTCTTTCCTGGCTAAGGAGTGTGCCTCATAACTTTGGATCTCCAAGCGCAGGAAGTTTAAAAGCAGATGAATGGCACACGATGATCATAGTATATCTCCCACTCTCACTAGTGAGTCTGTGAGAAGGTACGACTCACAAATCACGTGCTGTTGTGCTACAGTTGTGTGAAGCTTTGGACCACACAATGGCCCTTGTCTCTGCAGTCCATGTTGCATGTGCTAGATCAATGACTAAGGAACATGCCTTTGCATACAGGTCGTATATGGCAACCTGGCTATTGAGGTGGAAGACTGTACACCCCTATGCTCCCTATCATACAAATGGTCATATGGCAATGCACATCCACCAATTCCTCATCACATTTGGACCAGTACACTCATGGTGGTGCTTCCATTTGAGCAGCTGATTGGCCAATTGCAACGTCTCCCCACAAATAATAAATTTGGTATGCATAAGCTTGCCTACAAAAAGTTTAATTGATAATGTTGGTCTGCACAGGCCAGTTGGAATCTACTATACTAAGCTCCTATGTACAAGCTGCACAGCTAAGGGCCTGGCTCAGCTGTGACTATTGCCCACCTGCAATCAAAGAGTACCAAGTACTCTTTCGTAAAGCTTTTGCTTCCCTAGGTGACTCCAAATTCAGAGAGCCTAGCGAAGAGACCTGACATGCTCAGCCGTGTCCTGCTGACCTGCATCCATTAATCTCCCATCGTAGTGTGTCACTCCATGCTCATTATTCTATGAATGGAGTGGTATATGCTAGGAATGCCATGCACGTTGGCAATAGTCTTGTTATGTATCATGCTGGTGGCGACAACAGTCTTCTGGCAGTGCCAGGTTCCATCAAGTATATATTTGGGATTGATGACAAGATATCATTTGCGGTCCAGTGGCAGAATGTTGCTCCTAATGATACTCTCGACCCTTTCCGTCACTACCCCCACTTTCCAGCTCGAGTTTATTTGGATACTACCAGCAATGACCTGGAGATGATAAATCCAGACTGGATTTTATCTCACTGTGTACAATGGAGCTTCAAACCAGGCTATGTTGTTGTTTTGGCCTTGTTCCAGATAAGTCCCCATCACCCCATGCATATGATCCCAATTAATCCCAATTAATTTGGCTAGGATTAACAAATGTGCATTGTGAGGTGGTCACAATAAGCAGGTATCAAGGTGGGCGATTATTGTTACAGCTATCATATTTGGCATTATAATTTATGTTGTGTATACTTAAAGATGTGTCAATGAAGATTCACATTATCTGCGAGCACAAGCTATGAACTCCCTTCAGATACCTACCATTGACGGCTGTATTCCTGGACGTCTTGATCCATAGCAATCTTGTCGGATCTTGTGACACCCAGATTCTAAGTTGTTTTTTATTCCTTATGACCCACTCACAGCTTCAGCACATGGCAACCCAGGAATCAAAGCAGCTACGGCTCAACACATTGTGATTGAAATGCAACCTGATGGGACTACAACATACTGTTTGAGCATTAGATGTTAAAGATGAGGGGATCTGGCTGTGGGTGATAAAAATCTGCAGGTAAGTACTCTTCATGTCAAAGTCACTAAAGCCATTGCCACTCACAAAGGGTAGATAACTCGTGTATTGCACCAGGGATCAATGGGATATATACAAGCTTGATCCAGCGTATGAATGTTGTGTGAATATGGAGCACAAACTCACGACGATCAATAGGATGGCACCAGCATCGAAGGTATGTGGATCACCAATTGCATGCTTGCCAGCTCACAAATGTTTCTAGCCTTCGGGAGAACAAAGTATGGTCATAGATGAACCATCCAGTGAACCAACAGACTGCAAATGGCAAACTTATGAAAGGAGCTACATGTCAGTCTGCCCCGATCCCATGGAACATAACCCTACAGTAACTGGAGAAAATAGAAAAAGGCATGCGGGTGAGTAGGGAATTTGTAGTTCATCACTAATGCTCATCTGATACGAAAGGATCTCCCACAGAACCAGACAGGGGCCATACAAAAACTGATTTACACCACTCAGATAGCCATAACGTTAAGTGCACCCATGATACATTGCCCAGCACCATCCATCGAAGGTTGGAATGAAAAGCTAAAGAAAGATGAAAGAAAAAGGCAGAGCAGGTCCATGCCAGGTTTCCACGAAAGATGAATCCGATGTCCTCATCAGACGTGGAAGTCCCTGATTGTGAAATCAGAAAAGTCAGCAATGGGGATTCAGAAACACAGCAATGGAAAGTCAAAGTGATACAAACGGAAGAGTTGCTAGATAGGAAACACAAAGCAAAGATCAAGAAATGGAAAGCAGAAAAAGATCGGATTGAGTTAAAATATCTTTGCAGGGACTGGAGCTTCTCCATGTACTATCAGCACTTCATTGACTTGGTAGCATGGTTGGGCGATCAGCCGCTCAGAGGAATTATACAACCAGCCTCCGCTCCTTGGCCAGTCTTCATAAAATCCAATGCAATCACTCCGGAAGAAGTGAAAATGGAGGAAGTGGAACACTTTTTACAGATGCTAAAAAATTCCATAGATCACACAGTATTTGCCGGTTGCCTGAAGAAGCTTTGGGTCAGGTTTCATCCAGACAAATGGAGAGGTGATTTTCTGGATCTAAAGAACGCAGAAGAAGAGGCGAGATGGGAAAGGGTATTGTTGAATACATCGCAGATCATTGCAGTCATGTATAACAAGTTACATCACTGATGTATTGTAGATTAGAATCTGTGAAAGTGTAAATGCAAAAATAATTATCATCAGAAAGGATCAAAATGACAAAAGAGAACAATAATTGGGAATAGTGAAATACAAAGGGCACCGAGGGAAGGAAGTAGAGTGCAGTAAACTGCAGAATGATCCATAGATGCTTCCCCAGATAAGAAAAAATGAATTGTGAACATGTTGAACACCGTGGCGGTCAGCAGGTTTCAGGAAAGAAAGTGTCTGTAGTAAACCACAGACAGCATGAAGGGTAGGATGGTGAAAACAAGGGACAGAGCTAGAGAGATACTATGCATGGTATACCATGGACAATATGAAGGAATCTCTGTCTGCAGTAAATCGCAGATAGCGAGAAGGGATAGGTGGCAGGAAAGATGATGAAAAAAATCACCAAACTGTGGACAGCAAGAAGGGCGGACGGAGAAAAGGTGAGAGGAGAGTGGACCCATGGCACCAAGGAGAAAGACACTCATCAGCAAACTACACTTTTGGCTACAGACTCCACAGATTCCACAGGCCTATAGCTCTACAGCCCCTACAGCGATACTATACTTGTTTGCACACTTTTACTACACTTGCACTACTACACTCCTTGGTACACATTAGGTACACTTTTCCCACACTATTGGTACACTTTTTGGTACACTTTTTTGGTACACTTTTTTGGTACACTTTGACTATACTTTTTGGTACACTTTTGGTACACTTTGACTACACTTTTTTGGTACCCTTTTTTGTACACTTTTTGTGTACACTTTTGGTACACTTTGACTACACTTTTTTGGTACACTTTTGTGATACACTTTTTCGGTACACTTTTTAGTACACTTTTGGTACATTTTTGGTACACTTTGACTACACTTTTTTGGTACACTTTTGGTACACTTTGACTACATTTTTTTTGGTACACTTTTACTACACTTTTACTCCACTTTTGGTACACTTTTTGGTACACTTTTTGGTACACTTTTTGGTCCACTTTTTGGTACACTTTTGGTACACTTTTACTACACTTTTACTCCACTTGTTGGTACACTTTAAGTATACTTTTTCTGTACTTCTAGATAGAGTCTCCCTATATTTGCTTATGTTTTCAGTAAACTTTGTAGGAAGCTTTTTGCAATGCTTTACTCTTATACTAGATATTTACTATACTTTTGTACATCTGTAATATATTTATATACAGTATTGCAAAGTGTTGTAAAGTATAGTAAGATGTTGGAGTGTACCAAGAAAGTGTATAAGGATGTATTGTAAAAGTGTGGGCAAAGTGTATGCAATATGTATACATATAGTACATAACAGTATAATTATAGTATACCAAGAAGTATAGTAAGTATTGAAAAACTATGAGAAAGTATAGGAAAAGTGTAGGAAGAAACATGCAAAGTGTACCAAAAATTGTACCAAAAGTATAGTCAAAGTGTATCCAAAGTGTACTTAGAGTGTACCAAAAGTGTACCAAAAAGTGTACTAAAAAGTGTACTCAAGTGTAGTCAAAGTGTACCCATTGGAAGTGTACTCAAAGTATAGTCAAAAGTGTACCAATGGTCAGTGTACATTGGATAATGGGTTATATACATCTTCTGATTAATATTATTAACTATGGTTTTAACTCTTTAATAACTTTGTATGCTGTCCAATGAGCAATGTTAAGCATAGTACCCTTTAATTAGTGTTATGGTGGGGGACCACATATAAATTGTAGTAGTGTGTAGTTCTATAGTCAGTATAGTACATTGTAAGCTTATATAGGATTACACTAATAGTAGTACATGACTATATATATGTATAGTAGTTGTTGTAGAAAGTGGTATGATGTATTTATTTTGGTCATTGTTGTGATCATATTTGGTCAACATCCACAGATCTGCTACAGACCTACTACAGACCATCCACAGACCATCCACAGACCTCTAGTGCCCAGTACAGTGGTCTCCAGAGAAGGACATATCTGTGGAGGCTGGAGAGGCTGGAGGGTCTGGAGAGCCCTGTTAATGGCTGTACAGATGAATGGAAGTTTGCTGATGCTGCACATGGTATACCATACCCAGCAAAGAGTAGAGACTGTCTGCAGTAAACTGTGGGCAGTACAAAGGGTAGGACTAGTGTTGCCACAGTTTGTGGTTCTAACCAGCTTTAGCCATAGCTGAGTCGCTGGCTAAATCTAACCAAAGAAGTTGAACTGTTATGTAACTACTGGTTCAACTATATATGGCTAAACACATGGAACCAGTTTAAAGCCGGCTAACCGATCAATTACGATGAAGTGAACAGGTTACAGGTACTACAACAACAGGGGCAGCAATACAACACATGATTAATGCTATTTAATCACTCCGTCATTGTCATCACCATCGGATTCTAACACATGCAAAACCCTTGATGTGCCATGTACAGAGCACTCATGAAGCTGTGCAGGTGGACACAGAATGCTGCCACTGAGTGCCGTATTCCCATGTGTGCTTTGGGGTGGGAGGCAAATGTGGAGAGGCAGAGGAGGGCATGGTTGCCAGTGAACGAGGAAGAGGGTGGTGAGGAAGAGCTAGGGAGGGGGGTGAGTGGAGATGTGCCGGCTGGGGAGGAGGCAAGTGGGGTGTGGACGAGGCTTGAGGGCATGGACAATGCAGTAGGGGCGATGGTGATGGCTTCCAATGGGGTCCAGGCACAGAAGCCGCTGACAAGGAAGATACTATTGGCGATGGGTACAAATCGATTGAACAAGGCATCAATAAAGAACTGCAGTCTGCAGTGGGCAGACAAGGGGTAGTATCACAAAGAACCATCTGGTCCCTAGGAGAGGGTGAGCTTTCGAATGGATAGGGCTGGAGAGACCTGTTGTCATAGAGTGGATGCATGATGACGAAAAAACGACGAGTATGCCGAGTGGTCAGGGAAAGCATATGAAAATGAGCTAAGCTGCATACATACTCACGATCATCAGTGACAACCTATTAGGCTCAGGAAAAGGCACACACTTGGCATCCTATCATGTCAAATGAATATGTATTCGTACTTGATCATATGTCTGAGCAAGTTGGATGTGAGCAAAGATGTGAGTGCTACTGCGAGGCAAGCAGGGGTGTACCAAAACTGCCATTCTGGCAGGCAACAGCCTTGCAAACCATCTGAACTCATCATCTTGCTGTGAGGGCGGTATGGGTCTGTCATTGGTGGTGCCCTCTTCAACCTTGTTTGCGAGTAGGTTGTCTTGCGAAGAAGGGTCGAACTTGGGTTGTAGAAATGCCAGCAGTGGGTTGAGGTGCCTGCAGAACTTGATCATGGGATGGACGCGAGACAGGGACCAAAAGCATGTACAGCATACTGTTGTCGACATCCAGGCAGCACTAGCACATCAGTCAGCATCTCTTGCACATGAAAAATGAAACTTGCCATGAACCAGTGTATGAATAGTGAAGTGAGGGCTATGGGAACACCGTTACAGATGATCGTTGTCGTTGGACACTGAGATCTCTGATCCAATCAGTGTAGGTATAATGAAAAGTAAAGTAAACAGAGGTGAGTGCATTGGCAAGGTGTGATCAGAAAATGTGCTGTATCACAGTGATGAGCGCACTACATGTCACACAAGAAGATCTTCTGAGTTGCAAGATGAAGACTAAGATATGAGACATAGATTGGCAGCATTCTGTACGATACTAGTAGATGTCAACACAACAACCTCATAATGACTCTCCCTCTTCAGCCGCAATGACCTTTAGCATTTCATCCATCCCATTGCTACACCCTGGTACCACACTGGCAAGGATTTGGTTACTGTCTTTGTTGCGAAGTAGTTCCTCCTGTGATGTTATCCACCACTTGAGATTTGGCCTTTCCTTCTTGAGAGAAGACTTGAGGATTTGTAGAGCTTCCATCAAGAAGGGGCTGATCCAATTCCATTGCTTTGTATCCATTAGTGCACTAGAAGAGAAGGCTCGTTCGCAAGGAACTGAAGAGGGCTGGATTGGAAGATGGTCCATGGTGATCCGGAATATTGTGGGATACTGCTCTCATTCCAATTCCCAAAATGCGAGGGGGTTGGTGTTGGCATGTGCAAGGCCAGTAGTATATGAGTTGTATTCTTGGTCAATTGATTGCATGCCAGTGCCTTGGTTCGCTGAGTGGATTGTCACGTTGGCAAGCCCATACCTTACACCTAGCGTCATGAAAGCATGAGGTTGCTTGAGGTGGATGGCCTGGTCCAGGCGGGACAACACAGCATGGGATGGGTATTTTGAGCGGTATTCTTCGAGCTATATTCAACCTAGAATTTGTAGTGTCCATATTGACTATTTGTAATTAACTTACCTTCTGGTGGATATCTGCCTTGGCAGTCATGATTGCATCAACCTCCCAATGCTGCTCAACCCACAACATTCAAATGCATGGGTCAACAACTTTTGAGGAGAGTTAGACAATCAGTCAATATTGCAGATGTATGGATACTTACACATTGCAAAAAGATAAGCTTTGCTGTGGTCAAGATGGTTGTAGTAACGTTCGGCCCACTCAAGTCCAGGGAAAATAAGTGGTGAGAGTTGTGGGTGGGTAGGTGCTGAGGATAGCTGTGTCCACTGAGCTAAAAACGTTTCGTATGATGGAACAGCACTACCAAGTAACAGTGTGCTTTCTCCACACATGCTCTGCTGAGCCTGGGCTGGGACCTTTGGGTTTGAGGCGAAGTCAGATATTTAACATTACAAGGTAGAATAAAATCCACTCGCACCTCTAAAACCACTTCCATATCCTGTTAAACCTCCCATTCCAGAGGATCCAACCTGTGGTCCGAAATATCAATATTTTGGGAAGCATCTAGGAAATAGCTGACAGCCTGGTGACATTGATGATGTTAGTGATGTTCACATATTAATGTAATAGTGTATTTACCTGTCCAAGCGTTCACAAACGGTTCATCATATAGTACATTGAATCCCAACATGTCTTGACATCATGAAGGAGTTCAATCATGGGCAGCTTGACTATGTTCCCCTGATCGTCAATGAACCATTCTTGCTTGTTTCCAGAGATGATCATTTGGCTGAAATTCGAACGACACTGACCAGAGGAACGAACAGTGCATACAGCATCTCTACTGTTGCCAATAGCATTGTTGCGAACCACCCCGGAATAGTTGGTTCTGTTGATTACCTTGCTTGTAGAGTTCGTCCATGTAGATGGACACCCAGAGAAGTCGGCCTGCATATACTTGTCAAGCATGCATTGAACACAAATATTGTAAATATGAGGTAAGCAGCAAATATGGTGATCGATAGGGTCAAAGGTGAATTCACGCTTTTCGGATAGAATCTTGGAGAACTCTGACATAGCAGAGTCATTGTTTGCAGCATTATCCATTGTGAAGTGGCCAATCTAAGGCATTCATAAATCAGAATCTATGGTGAAGTAATACAATGAAATGCAAATTGCTTACCTTCTTGAGGGGAATCCCAGTGCGATTGATCAGATATACAAGGGCTCTAGTGAGCACGGTTCCTGTATGGCTCCCTGGAAGATAATGGAAAGTGATGAGTGCAGATCTGAAATGGAGCTTAGATGTCCCACTCTCCCTGTCTTGTCCAATCCAGTGTGCCATCACAGCAAGATATGGGTCAAGGTTGTCGCTTGACCAAATGTCTGCTATGAACGATATTTCTCCCATTGCCGTCTATTGAATGTGTGATATTGATAATCAGTTGCATAGGAGAGAACGTGAAACACTCACTGCAAGTTCAGCTCGCAGGGCAGAAAAAGTTGTTCCGAATGCGTCAAGGACAAGCTTGTGTATTTTTGTGTGGTGAGGGATATCAGAATCTGCAAAATCACAGGGGCAGCAGTAAAGGATGAGTTGGTGAAATTCAGGGGATTTGACCTTGTTAATTGCCTAGTGATGTTCATACCAGGTTAGATGTGAGAATGGAAGAGCTGAAGAGTTATATGAACCAGATTATTGGCAATGATGTAACAGACCAAGTAGTTCCTGAGTCCATCAATTGAGAATGGTGGAAGGTTAACACCAAACATTGGTTGCTGTGATGTGATGATACCTGCTGGCAGACAATCAGAAGGATCTGGAGGAGGGGGAGGAGGCAAGTGTCTAGCTTGACCCCAGGTTATGCAACAACTTGCTTGAGGGTTTTGAATGTATATCCTAACATGAATGCAGTCTTGGCAAACTTAACCCTGATAGCCCATCCATGCTTCTCTGCTTGTTCAAGGTAGAGAAGTGTGTGTCTAACCTCGATATGGTGACAAAGGGGGGTATTGGACATCTTCAGGCTGAAATAGTACTGGATGCTGTAAGAATGCCCTTCTGCAGCAAGCTCAGCTGCAATTGACCTACAATTGTCATACGAGTGTATGCACACTTTTTAGTAGATCGTTGTGGATGGAATATCGACTTACTCACATGGCTTACAGATAGTATCTTCTTTCTCCTTCCAAAAGAAAAACTCTATGTTGAGTGCCCTGTTAAAAGTCGACAAGTTGGTAGCCAAAGGATCAGTTCTGGTGGATCAGTTAGTTGCTTGGGGGTCAGTGGCCATTGGTTCTGAAGTAGATCTGTTGGCAGCAGCAGGGACTACTGGTGGAATAGCAGCATGATAGGGATTACTTTGGTCTGGCGTCTCTGGATCTGATCCCTCCTCCGAGACGTCAGAGTGATCATGAATATCAAATAGTTCACCGTCATCCTGAAGATCCCTGTACTGTATGGGTGGGCACTGGTTCCTACAAGATCTTGAACCTGCAGCTGCTATCGGAGGAGTGATGGGAGCAGAAGACTCAATGGGCAGAGGACTGCTGGGTGCTGGGCTGACATCTCGACCACGATAGTGACATTGCATGGTGAAGAGTGTCCAGAAATTGTTGACTGAATACAAATGTGGGTTTGAACCATAAAAAAGGATATCGACGACCATTGACCAGCCTGACAAGACCACCAAGCTCCAAAGTTGGGGTGGGGGGTGGGGTGGGGTGAAAAGAAATGCAACATTATTTATGTTGCACCAGCACAACCTCCCATGATGAGCTGGTGAGGACTGTAGGCAGCAGGCTGTATCCTGAGACCCTGACATTCCCTGAGCCCATACAACACATTGGTTGGTGCTGATGACTTGGAAATATGAAAATGACCACTTAACAACGGAGCAACAAGTAGGATTACAATATCATGTAAAACAGATATGGCAACATGGAAAAGTAGGATATAAGACTAGGTAAACAAACGGTCCAATGCTCATTTGGCAATACTTTGGTCCTCCAGGTCGGAGACTGTCGCCTCGCTAGCAGGCAGAATAATGTCACTGATGTGGCTGTGCAGAGGGAGGGGTTGAGGAGAAGGAGAGGCGAGGGAGGCGAGAGGGTAGAGAGAGAGTGAGAGGGGCCGAGGGAGGTCGAGGGAGGTTGAGAGGGGTTGAGAGGGAGGTTGAGAGCAGCCCCGGGAGGAGCTGAGGCTTGGTCAGCAGCTGTCAGGTAGAGCATGGTAGAGCCCAGCGTGTGTCCATAGTGTGCTACATCGTCGTTCCCATCCTGGCTTGTCCATCTGGTGATGAGAGCAGGGTTCGCTCCACTACACACAGGTCAGAATATATACAGCGCAGAGAGCACAGAGGCACAGACAGCAGGAATCGAGCAGACACTATGATGCAGACATCAGACAGACTCTTTCTTCCCCGTCGACTACATCTCCAGTCAGCGACCTACCACCCTTAGCACTCCCCTCCACCAGGAACTGGAATATCACAGAACCCTCCCAGGAAAGCAGACCCCGTTGCTCAAGCAGTGACACAACCATCATACCAACTATCCGCTTTCCCCTCACCATGCTGCAACATTTCCCAGCCCAGCAGCACTCACTTCCCACCCCCACCTTCAACGCATCCCCATCATGCCTACCGAACACCCACACCCTCTTCCACTCTTTCAGGGCGATGGCAAAGACGTGGACTCACCTGCCAGGTGGTTCAGACAGTTCCTACTCAACCTCCCAGACTCATGGACAGAGTCTAAGAAAATTGTGCACTTCAAACTTCAACTAGACCTGGGTAGCCCAGCGGAGGAATGGTTCGACAACCTCCCAACTTAGAGAAACTGTCCATTGATGACATTCAGGCACAAATGGTGGCCGATGAAAAGGAAAATGAAGCTGTCTAGGGCTCAAGTTAAGCAGAGACTTAAGAGCTTTGTCCTGGGGGATGACGATGTCGTGGTATGGGACCACCAGCGCCACGAGTTCAAACATGTATGGTGGGCAGAATAGATAGCCTCCCTGGCCATTGAGTGGGGAGACGCGGATGGCATGTGCATCGACTACATTATAGAAAATGCCCCACACTCCCTTCATGTGCACATGTCATCTGACTACAACTCATGGCACGACTTTGAACAGGCAATACAGGACCTACCAATGGAGCTCCTACTGGAGATGAAAAAGTGTAGCAAAGGAGATCAGACCCGTGATGAAACCATTGTGACACTGCAACAGCAACTCTTGCAGCTGTCCCTACAGGTCCAGACAGACAACGCACGCTCCGCAAGGTCCAATGCAGCCAGCATCCCCACAACACCATCTTCCATCCCACCGTTGACCACCACTGTTGCCACCACAATGCCCAGAAACCCTGAGATGCAAGGATAGCAGGCCTGCCCACCCTATACCCCACTGACATGTGTGCAAATCCTCAAACAGGCAGCATCCGTCCCCCAACGTCCCAACATGGAGGCTGGCAAACATCAGTACAAACAGGATGTAGAAGCATGTCATGCCACCCACAGACAGGCCTCCCCCAGTCTAGAATGTCCTTACCCTCTTAAACCAGGGACAGCCCCCCTAGGCTCTGGGGAATGCTTTGGCTGCAGTATCATCACTAAACCCAGCCACATCACAGGGACACATACAGTGCCAGAAAGTCTTAGACCCCAAGAAAGCCCCTGGCACATGTTAGTCAGTGGAATGATCCGACGAGCCACCACACTACACACCACACCCATTCCCGTCCAGGTAGTATGGCCCACAACGCAGCCAATGCGAGGGGTGGGGTAGGTGCTTGCATGCGCAACCCGGGTTGCATAGGCTGGAGGGGGCACATGTGGCTGTGCAGAGAGAGGGGTCAAGGAGGAGGAGAGGCGAGGGAGGTGAGAGGGTAGAGAGAGAGCGAGAGGGGCCGAGGAAGGTCAAGGGAGGTCAAGAGGGGTCGTGAGGAAGGTTGAGAGCAGCCCCGGGAGGAGCCAAAGCTTGGTCAGCAGCTGTCAGGTAGAGCGCGGTAGAGCCCAGCGTGTGTCCATAGTGTGCCGCATCATCGTTCCCATCCTGGCTTGTCCACCGATCAGTTGGCTCTTGGAACGAGTGATGCGTGAGGATATGGGTCCCAAGGAGGGAGAGGTGTCAACATAGTCATCATCAACGTCTTCAATGGAACACTTCATCCCCCTGAAGGTGTCTGTGTACCACCTTTGGAATCACTCATGCACAGTACGTTCGGCTGCGTTTTCAATGCTGAGCTGACACTTCCACCAACTAAAGTTCCATTCAAGGTCTGCATCTTTGAGGGAGTCCACATTTGCATCGGGATCAAGCTGCAGGCTGAAGTGAATGATAGCATCCTTGATCTTCAACAACCCATCACCAATTACTGTGTCCACAGCCTGCATGTCGATCTGTGGGAACAGAGTCTGTGGTCGATTAGTCAAAAGTCGCACTTACCACTGTCTTACTTACCCCGTGAGCAGTCGTCAGACCATGGCATTGACTGATATTGATTTTGTCCTCCCCATCCTTGACCCAGACAGAATAATCAACTTGTGTGATCCAAGACCATGGGTGATCAGCAACCATAACTGGACCAAGTGCTTCAGAGTCTCCATCCTTTCCCTTTCTCGGCATCATCTTCATGAACTCTGAAAAGGAAATACATTCGGGGTAGTGGCGAAATGTTTGCCAAGCAGTCGATCCTTCCTTAGGAGAATGATACGGAGTGGCTTCCATAAGGATAATCATCAAAGCCATGATGATTTCTGGGTGTGCATCAACCTCACGTTGGAGTTTCTTCACAAGCACTTCCTCGCTCTGGGAAAATGCACATTCACCAATGAATACAATTTGAGGGTCCACACGTAAACCTGACTGATGCAAAAGAATAAGGGCAATATCAGGTGTCATGGTAAAATCACCAGAGGATGACTTAAGCTCAATGCTTGTTTCGATCGAGGGACGAATGAGGGTCTCATTATAGGGGAGCTCATTGATGGCTGGAATCAATACATGGGTGATTTCAGTTAGAGACACCTTGTGGAGTGACTTTGGGAACTTGATGAAGAGGATGCGATCTGACACAGTGTGGGTCAATCTATGACTTGGTAACCATTGATGACAACATAAGAACACGGTAGACTTACCTCAGCTTAGAATTAAGGATGTTTGTCTCTAAGAGTTGAGTTTCATATGCGGGCATTGATCCCCCAAGTAAGGGGATCCGTTCCAATGTCATCATGTGATGGGCCAAGGCAGGGGCCTTGAAAGTTGAAATGAATATATCAGGATCAAATGCAGCATGCATCGTGACCTTTGCTCACATGCAGAATGAATTCAAAATCTTGTAACACTTCCCAATGTAGCAGTGTCAACTTCTGGGAGATGATGCTCACATTTCTTGGCACAGCTGTCCAGAAATCGATCACCTACATAAAATGTGTCAAAAATGTGCACAGCAAGGCCACGTAGTCACAAACCTGGTGCAATGCTCGAAGACGGTTCAACAGATAATATGTCGAGTCCCAGCAGGTCCCAACATCATGAAGAAGTTGAATGACAGGTAGTTGTATGGGTGTACCATCTTTTGTGAATATTGATTCATGTTCCCAGCTTCAATCAACTCTTGGAAGTTGCATCGGCATTGACCAGAACCACAGATGCATTGTATGGTTTCCCTTGCACATTGGATAGGGTTGTCTTGCACCACTTCCACATAGTCTTTTTTCCTGAGAAGTCTTGGAGCAGCTCCCCAGGTTGCAGGAACATCAGAAAAGTCAGCGAGTGTAAAGTCATTGATGACATGCTGTACACAGATGTTGATGATATGGGGAAAGCAGCGAATATGCCGTTTGGCAGGTCAAAGTCCAACTTGCATTCATCTTGTAAGGTCTTCACGAGCTCCTTCATGGCAGTATCATTATTTGTTGCATTGTCCATAGTAAAGTGGCTGATCTTTAGATAAGACTGATATTAGACCAGCCAATAAGATACTAAATGGGCCAATAACGAACCTTGTTCATTGGGATCTTGGCATGATACAAGAGGTGGAGAATGGTTTTGGTGAATTTCTTGCCAGTGTGCGAGGTAGCAATGTGGTGGAACCCAATCAGGGCAGCCTTTATGATAAGCCCATTAGAATGTTCATCCCATCCAATCCAATGTGTCGTGATTGCATGGTATGAGTTGAGTTTGTTGGTGGACCACATGTCTGCCATAAACAAAATTGCTCCTAAGGCTTTCTGCGTAGGACACAATCAGAAATGAGCAACAATTAGAAGTAATAGCTGACATACCTTGAGCTCCAGCTTGAACCACATAAAGCTGTCTTGCCAATGTGGGAGAATAAGCTCTCGGGTCTTGATATGATGGGGGATATCGGAATCTGTCAAATCACTGTGAAGGAAGAGGAGAAGCTGGTGAAATTCTGGATACTCAATCACGTGGATAGCCTGAACATTCACAATAAAATGTCAATAAAGTGTCAAGCCAATGAAAAAGCAAGGACTTACTTGGTCTAATAGGAGCTGGGAGCTTTAGGAGCGACTTTAGGGGCACTGGAGTCCACTGTGAGTAACCAGGAATGATATTGAGCAAAATACAATGAGCTACTGACCTGGAGTCCACTGTGAGTAACCAGAGAGACAGAACAGTGGACTCCGAGGCTTAAGTCAAGTGGCTGTAAATACTGGTAAACAAATAGCAGCCACAACAAGCCACAATGGCAAAACAGTGTGTAGAGTGGCCACAAAGGCCTAGAATGATGGGAAAAGCTACGGTATAGGTAAAGTGACCATGGGAAAACGAATGGTATTGGTTAGGAAGGGCACAGAGTGCGCAATCAACAACAATAACATGGTCATTGGCAACAATGAATTTGACCAAAAACTCATGTAGAGTGTCTATGGAAAATTTGGGGATCACAGCACCAAGGTTTACCTTCAGCCATGGCCCTATTGATGGAACAGTATCACCATCCCCAGGAGGAGGAGGAGGAGGTAGATTGTCGATTGTCACACCTTCGCGCCTAAGTGCATCTCAAAGGGTATTAAATGTATAACCTCAGTTAAAAGTGGCCTTGAGAAGTGTAGACTGGACACACCAATTAAGTTCTTGCATCTTGTCAAGATATAGGAGTGGATGCTTTGAGTCCAGATGACTGTGAAGCATCATAGACTCGTAGTTAAAGACTTCCTTGAATAGGTTGCTCTACATTGTCATTGTATGAGCAATACAACCCAGAGAGGAAAATTAGATGTATGAGCAGAGACTACACACATAACTATCATCAGTCTTGGAGAAAAAATGACAAATATCATGAGCAACATTCTGAACCACTGCCGACTGGCCCTTGTTTGATTGACCTGTCACTAAAGGATCTGTAGTAGCTGTTCCGACAGCAGTCCCGGTAGAATTTGTAGTGACTCGGATAGGCTGGTGCTCCTTGTCAGACTCGTCTTGCGAGGCATCAGAGCCTTGACCATCAAGTGCCTGCTCGATGTCAATGAATTCAGTTGCATTGTCATGAAAATGCTGGGGTAAACACTAGGCATGAGTAGGACGATTGGCAGCTCCACAAGTCCCTATGTCAGGCTGTGTAGCTGCGGGAATGGTCTGTCATCATCGCTGGCATCTAGCCCTATTAGCCATGAATGGACTGAAGAGAGGGATCACATTAGTCTGAAACGATGAAACAGGATGAAACAAACCCTCGAATCATCTCGATATTCATGAGGCAACCTGTTGGTCACCACCTAGCAATCATGAGTCATGGACCACATAGGCGGCAGGGTTTCTACCCTGCTCCAATTCACATAAAATAGCACATGGCATGTATGATCAAAACTCATTCATTACAGGTTCGCTTGGATACTTGACATGTGTAGCACAAAAGGAGAAATTTAAATGTTTAAATGTACATAATATGAGATGAAACTTGACTGTTAACTCTGAATGTGGACAATTAGAGCATGTTCCATTCAATAAGAAATAGACAAATTACCAAGAGCTAAGGGCCCAACCTCCAACACATAGCTGTGCCTGTTGTTCTGTAGGTGCGAAGGGAAGACACGCCAGGGGACATGTTGGGGTCTTCACCCTCCTGGGGTATATATTCCTTGTCATCAGGATGGGACCATTTGGTTCCACAAAAGGTGTCATTATACCATGCTTAATAATGGTTCGCAGCCATCATCCGGGTTGCAGGAATCAACCCCACTTGTATGTCCCTCCAATCAAGGTCAACTTCGAGCTCAGCTGTGTGCAAGCCGCACATGTTGGATCTAGGGTGAAGCTCTCTAATGAACTGAACAATCTTCCTCTTCACTGCAGATAATCCAGTCATCATCATTGACTTGACACTTTCCATTGCGATGTGAGGATACAAGGACTGGACAAAGTAGAGTTGGGTAGGTGTCAAGTTGCAAGTGATTCAACGGATTACTCACACCAATAGCCTTCTCATTGTCATCAAGGTTGATGATCCTTTCATCGCCATCCTTCTTAACCCACATCTGGTATTTGACACTGGTGACATGGCACCACTGCATGTGCCCAGCAATCATGATTGGTTTCAGCACCAACTGTGCATCATCATCCAAATTAGATTCAGAGTCTGAGTCAGGTTGCTCAGCTGAGTTGGAATTGTTGGAATTGTTGGAATCATCAGAATCATCGGCAGATGCAGGAAGGGTGAGGAAAGATTCAGAGGATAAGCACTCTTCGTGTCAAGAAAAAAAATCCCATGTCATGGTCCCCTCTTTTGGGGAGTGATAGATGTGTGCCTCTTTGATAAGAATTATGATAATGAAAACAATGTCAGGCCAGCCATTGATCTCCTTCCTGACCTTCTCCATTAGGGCTGCATGATTCTGACTAAATGCACACTCGATGATGGCAAGGAGATGGACAGACCCCTGCCAAACAGGCATTGTGACCAGGGCAAGATTGGGAGTTGCAGAGAACCCGGAGTGGGATGAATGGATGGTTAGGTTCAGCTCTAAGGTGGTACACATAAGCTGTCAACTGATGGGGAGGCAATCCAGTGCAGGCTGGACGACCCTGCTGAAGTCCATTAGGAAAAATTCATATGTCGCTGTTGGACACTCTATGATCAGAAAACTGTCTTGAGGGTTGTAGGAAAACCTGAGAATCACTAAGCCGTGTATCACCTCGACCACAATTTACCTACTTGGGTTTCCTCTCAGGAAAAACCCATTCATCTGTAGCACAGGCAAAAGCTTCAAATTTCCCAATGCTAATGTTTTTGAATACCTGCTCAGTGTTGCAATTGAACCTCAGCCATAAAAATTCATTGTATCTTATTCACTACTTGCCTGAATGGTCTTGTCCTCAGCATCTGAGTGGTTATTCACATTCCAGAAACCAAAATTCTTCAGAAGATTCCTGAAGGATCCTTAGTGGGATGAGTTCAAATCAGACCCAAATCAACAAAGTCATCGGGACATACTGGATAATTTCAGTTGCGAAGTAGTATGAATAGCACGATCGGATAATGTGGTATTCACTTTAATGTACTCAGGGCTGGTGGGTTTGGGGGACTTGATGTCACCTAGAAAATCGCTAGACCGGCATGTTGCATCCACTGCATCTGCAGGGGACTTTGTGATTGTGCATTTTCCATGTGACAAAATAGACTGAGGCATATGGGTTTTGGGGGGAATCATACATGATAAGGACTGTGGAGTAGACAATCCAGTCAGAGTCATCCCAGAATTAATGAAGTGAGAATCCACTGAATATGCAAACCCTGACAAGGGCTGCAATGCTGGACTGGCCAGTATAGACAACATGGTGACTCATGAGACAAAAGTTTGAATGTGGAGTGACCTTCTTCGCAACCTTTTGAAGGCTGCAGCTGACAGTGGCTTACTCTGCCACATCAGTTTTAAGCCAAAGATCTGGGGAGATTTGAATGGCTCCACGTTGACAGGTTGAGGGTTCATATGAGCTCACACTGGGACCTGGGACTCTGGGAGAGAGCCTAGAGGTCACCAAGAGCATCTGGGAGTAATTCAGCTGACCACATTTATAAAGGAAATCATACCCCTGGTAGCTATACCCACTTTTGCCAAGCTGCTGTTTGCCGCTGAATGCAGTGTTACCATTGTGGATTCAAACTCCATAGTCAGGTGCTCGATGTGAGGCAGTGAGATCAACTTTCAAGAGCAACGAAACTATAAGTCTGTAACCATCACCTCTGATCGTCAGTTAGCCAGGCATGATCATGGAGCTGGAATGTGTGGAATAAACTGTAAATGATGAAAATCTTACCACATCGTAGAGTGCCAAACAGCGAAAACCAAGCCCAATTTCAATTTCCCATGGTAGGCCCATCGGGGGACAGGGTGATCAGGGGTAAGTACCACTTTTTAAGTAGTAAGTACCAGTATTCCTGCAGAGTTTCCCTACCAGCAAATCAAACTCTGTTGAAGCCTTGATCTAGGAGTCTAATGTCAGAGTTGAAACTCTGTTGAACAATAGCGAAGCAGTAGGTCATGAGTTGTGAGTTGAACTGAAATTTTCTGAAAAGTTCAATGAGCCAGCCCACCAGGAAAATTAAAATCAGCATAAGTCTTATCTTTAGACTTCAGGTCACTGAGCCTGGTCAGCGGTATTGCCATATTGACGATATAATATTAGTATGCCGAACCCCCAGGCTCAAAGAATAACCTTCACAGCCAGTGTTCCATGATAGACATTGTTCGTGTTGATGGTAGGTATATATGCACTGGAAGAGGAGTTGGGAACTGGCTCATGCAGTAAGTGAATTTGTTCATGGCTGTTGAAGGTTCATTGTAAACTTTGTTCCATTGCATTAGCTACAGTTTTCCATGCTCAGAATATTATTACGAAGAAAACTGTGGCCATCAAACTAGAACCTATTACTCATAAGCCAGTATCTCATTTGCAACACGAATACTGAATCCTTGGTGAACTCTGTGATGGAGCTGGACTACCTCACCCCCTCTGGTTCGGAAGGGAAGGGATGTACCACATTATGGTTATCGACAACCTTGGACCGTCTCTGGATAAGCTACTCATGGCGTGCCCAGATGGTACATTCCCACTGCATCATGTTGCTGCATTGGGACTACAGATGGTCAGTTACCATGCTTGCATATGTCGAAGTTAACAAGAAACTTGAATCTTGTTGATAAACAGATATCCCATGTCAAGTACATCCATTCCAGTATCATTCACTGTCACCTCAAACCGTCAAATATGCTTATGGGTCTCGCAGAACACACGGAGACTGTCTTTCTTATCCACTTTGGGATCGCAAAAGAATACCGACACCTTGTTAGATGCAGTGATTGCACACTTGTGAGGCATGCCTAGATGAGTCACACTTCTCCTACTGCGCCACATTGTGGCACACTATTGATATGTATCATTGTTGTGACCGCACTTTGTATATCCTGCGAGTTAACTGTCTCTGATCTTCAGTCTCTGACAGTGAACTCCAGGTAAGTCTATGTATGTCGAAATACATAATCTCAGTCTCTGACAGTGAACTCCAGCTGCCTGAATCAGCTGTCTAACACACCTGGCCTCCTCACATATCCATATTCCTATGGAAAGGGGCAATCTGTTAGACAGCTGATTCAGGCAGCTGGAGTTCACTGTCAGAGACTAGGATTATGTAGTTCAACATACATAGACTTACCTGGAGTTCACTGTCAGAGACTGAAGATCAGAGACAGTGAACTCGCAGGATATACAAAAAGCGGTCATAACAATGATACATAACAATAGTGTGCCACAAGTGGCGCAGTGGGAGAGGCGTGACTTATCTAGGCGTGACTCACAGGTGTGCAATCACTGCATCTAACACTCCCCCCTGATTGTGCATCTCTCCGCACCTCTAGCTCCCCCTGAATGCTCCCAATCCCATAGAAGCACAGAATTGCTCAACTTTGACCCGAGGCAATGCCTTGGTGAGTAGGTCTGCAGGCATCTCGCCAGTAGGCACATAAGTGGGTGAAATGGAGCCTTGGTCGACCACATCACGTAGCCAGAACCAGGACAGGTCAAGTTGCTTCATGCGCCGATGGTGTTCTGGATGTTTGGCTACCTGAATGGTGGACTGGTTGTCCATGAACAGGACAGAAGATGTGGCCATGGGGAAACCCAGTTCCTGCAGCATCTTGCGCATCCAGACAATCTCCTTGCCTGCCTTGCATGTAGCCATGTACTCAGCTTCTGTTGTAGAGAGAGCGACTATTAACTGGCGCTTGGACATCCAGGACACAACTCCAGTACCTATCTTGACCACATATGCGCAAGTAGAGCATCCAGTGTCCTTGCAACTGCCATGGTTGGCATCGGAGTAGGTGGTGAAGAGCTGGGACTGAGAGGAATCTGGGGCATAGGTGATTGCATAGTTCATCGTCCCTTTGATGTAGCGCATCAGGTGCTTGATTGCATGCCAATGGGCGACACCAGGCTCAGAGGTGAATAAAGCGAGTTGACCGACGGTATAAGTGTGTAGTGCAGGAGAGATACTGCAGGGATCCAATGGCGCCTCCATAGTCAACAGTGCGTATGAAAGCACGCTCCTCAGCAGTCTTGGGGCTTTCATCCCGAGACAGACAAATGCCGGGAGTCATGGGTGTTGAGACAGGCTTGGAATCAGACATTCCATAGCAAGCAAGCATCTCGGCGCAGTATTGCAGCTGCGAGATGGTCAGGGAGTGCTTGGATCGATTGCAATTGATTTTGATACCCAGCAGCTCAGTGGTAGGCCCGAGATCGCACAGCTTGAAGTGACTGCTAAGATCTGCGATTGCCTGCTTGATTGCAGGCAGAGACTTCGATGCAAAGGTCATATCGTCGATGAACACAGGCAGAATGATGCGAACCTCCCCCCAGACAAAGATATAGACTGCAGCATCTGAATACGTCTGCTTGAAGCCCATAGACTCAAGAGCGGTCCGCATCTTGCGATTCCAGCGATTTCCACCTTGTTTGGTGCCATACAGCGACTTCTTCAGCAGACAGACTGTCTCTCTCGGATTCCCCTGCACAAATCCCTCTGGTTGCTCCATGTAGACGTCACAGTCCATGTCGCCATTGAGGTAGGCATTGGAGACGTCGACAGACCATAAATGGAGGTCGTGAAGCGCAGCTAATGCAAGGATGATGCGGAGGGTTGGGAGATGTACAGTGGGAGTGAAAAGGTCGAGGTATTCAAATCCAGGGCACTGGGAGAAGCCCTGAGTGACTGAACGGCCCGTATAGCGCTCAAAAGAGCCATCAGCACGATATTTGCGAGTAAATACCCATCTGGAACCAATGACACCGTTCTTTGGTTGGGGCACCAGAATCCATGTGCCATTTGTCTTGTGTGCCTCTAATTCAGTCAAAGCGGCCTGTCTCCACTCAGCAGCATCCTGTGTGCATATCGCATCTGCAAGCCCTTGTAACCATCTGGGTACCCAATGAATACGCACTTTTCATAGTGCGGGTGAAGCGCAGGATGCTTGTCCTTCTGTACATGCACATATGTGGTGCATGCCCACACTCTGAGATGAGAGAGACATCAGGTTTGCATCCATTCCATAGCTCATAAGGTGTTGCATCATCGATGGCAGCTGTGGGGCAACGATTCCAGACATGCACCAGCGCAGCAAGTGCCTCACCCCAGAACGCCATAGCGAGACCTGATTCCTTCAACATCGCTGTGATGTGCTCAGAGAGGACACGATTGGCGTGCTCTGTGACACCATTTTGCTGTGGACACGCACAGACAGTGTGCTGGTGCTGGATACCGCAGGAATTGGTGAAGTCGAGCATGGCGTGACTCATGTACTCCCCTCCCTTGTCATCTCGCAAGGTTTTGATCTTTCGCTCTGTCTGGTTCTCAGCAAATGCCTTAAACTGCTTGAATGTGCTGAAAATGCCTGATGTGGCACGAATGGGCAGTACAAAGCGGTATCTCAAGTAGTCGTTGATGAATGTGACCCAATAGCAGAATCCAGAGAATGAGCAGTGAGGGATCTCATGGACATTCGAGTGGACAAGCTCCAGTGGGCGCGAAGCGTGCCAGGAGCTGCTGGGAAATGGATTTGCGCACATCTTGCCAGCTATACATGGCTCGCAAATTGGATCAGGTGCAGTCTTGACATCAAGCTGCAATCCTGTGACCAGTTTGCGCTGAATCAATGCCTTGACATCAGATACATTGTGATGCGCTAGCCTGCAATGCGACAGGGACAAATTGAGTGGCAGAGTGGTTGCTGGGTTCGCATACTCAGTGATAGGCTCAGTCACGCCATCCAGAAATGCGGCATTATGCTCGTTGATGGGTGCGATGAATAGTGGAGGTCCACCAGAGCGAGAGAAGGACAGGTGTGTTGCATTGATATGGACAACAAACAACAAGTGGCGAGTTAGGTACAGGACAGCCAGGAGGTTGTTGCGGAGTTGAGGTACATGCAGGACGTTACTAAACTCCACCGCTCTCCCCCTCTTTCCATCTAGAGTCAGGTGGAACACCACAGAACTGATCCCTTCTGAATAAATGACTGTATTGTCGGCGAGTTTGATTGGTACACATTTTGGTGCATAGTTGCGCAGCCAATGGTGATGAGGGGTCATATGAGAAGTGGCGCCTGTGTCTGCATTCCAATCGGTGTCAGCGTCAAGTTGGAGTGGCGAGAGTGGATCAGAAGAATCACTGGAACGAAGACTTGCATTTCCTGCACGTTCTACCGCATCCTGGGGTGGTGTAGTGCCGTCCGCAGGTGCTGGGGGTGTATAGGCTGCGTTGGCCTGGTTTGCGTGTCTTCCACTGCATTTGGATGACTTCAGGGCATCTTTTGCGCGTTGGAGCGAATAGCATTTGCACCGGCAGTGACTAGGCTTCTCACAGAAGTCGCAAGGCGACGATGGGTTGCAAACGCAGCCAGGAGCGGTGGTAGACAGCGCAGAACTGCCAGCCGCAGTGGATGCATCAGTACGAGGGCGACGGTGTATCTCTTTGGTCTGGAATGCGGCCTTCACCTTGTCCTTGTCGAGGTCTGTAAGCAGGGCAAGCGACGAAGTGAAATGGGGATAGTCCTGGGCCTACAGCGTGCATCATACCCATGCAGCTCAGCTCATCGTCTGAGGTGGTCAAAGTGAAGGTGGTTGGACGGAGTTCCTGGATCCTGGCCATAGCTGGCTCAACTCGAGCACTCATAGCTGGGAGAGACTCTTCAGGGCGCTTTCTGATGCTGAAGAACTTGTCGTAGGCCACAAAGCGAGTGCTGGCCTTCTGCTGAATGAAGAGCTTCTGCAGTACGGTCCAAGCGGCAGTGGGGCTGTCCTGGACAGCTCTGATATGTCCTCGTTGCTCAGGAATGATATTGAGCATGATGAGTTCACCTGCAGCGCGGTCCTGTTTCGTGTCCCAGGCGTCCTGTTCTTTGTCTCCAGAGCTAGGACGTTTCTCCTTTCCATCTACAAGTCACCAGAGACCTTTGGAGCGCAGGAGTGCCTTCATCTCCTCACTCCAGGTGG
Organism: Boletus sp. MG55; assembly: GCA_003313885.1. NCBI lineage: Eukaryota > Fungi > Basidiomycota > Agaricomycetes > Boletales > Boletaceae > Boletus > Boletus sp. MG55. The sequence goes on along the minus strand of QGOI01001239.1, from coordinate 14,965 downwards.
TGTAATTGTCGCCAGTGAGAGGTGAAATGCGGTGGTGATGGTGTTCAGAGGCCATAATGGACGAATGGTGAAGTGGATGTGACGGAGTTGGAAACAGTGAAAATAAGTCACGTAGTAGGCGCATAGTGGTGCGCTGGCTAGTGGGCAGGGCTCATAACCTGTTAGACAGCTGATTCAGGCAGCTGGAGTTCACTGTCAGAGACTTGGATTATGTAGTTCGACATACATAGACATACCTGGAGTTCACTGTCAGAGACTGAAGAACAGAGACAGTGAACTCGCAGGATATACAAAAAGCGGTCATAACAATGATACATATCAATAGTGCGCCACAAGTGGCACAGTGGGAGAGGCGTGACTCATCTAGGCGTGACTCACAGGTGTGCAATCACTGCATCTAACACAATCAGCTTATTGGCATGCCAGCATTCACATCTGTGAATGGCCACCTCAGGCTGGAACTCAGCCGAAGGGACAATCTCGAAGCCCTGGCCTATACATTGTAGTTCCTCTTTTGTGGGTCATTACTGTGGTTAGGACTGCCAGGCGGTCGAAACCCCTCGTCATCCGCTATTCACAAACTAAAGGAACTGGCAACAACAGGGCATTACCCTGACATGCCCACAGAGCTTAATAATTAACCTTACTTTCATATGCCCGTAGTCTTTCTTTCACACAAAAGCTGAACTACAAACATCTTCACACCATTCTCAGTCCTGCGATGTCATCGCTGGCCATGGTTGTGAGAGAAACAAAGAGGATTACAGCCAGTGGTCCATCGTGTGTTGATAGGCAGTGCCGGAATGACGATGGCAGCAGATGGAGTGGAGGAACAATGACCCCATCACAAACATAAGTCATTCGATCACTAAAATGCTTTGATACACTTAGTATCAACAGTCATTCTTGCAAACATGTACAGGCACAAAATGAGCACAAACAAGCATGGTAGTATTATCAGCAATGAGGGTACAAGCACTAGACTGTTGGTTGTTCCAGTTACAGTGTAATATGTATGTGTACACAGTGTAGTGACCTGTGAGCTAATATGTAAAACTGTTAGACAGCTGATTCAGGCAGCTGGAGTTGACTGTCAGAGACTTGGATTATGTAGTTTGACATACATAGACTTACCTGGAGTTCACTGTCAGAGACTGAAGATCAGAGACAGTGAACTCGCAGGATATACAAAGTGCGGTCATAACAACGATACATATCAATAGTGCGCCACAATGTGGCACAGTAGGAGAAGCGTGACTCATCTAGGTGTGACTCACAAGTGTGCAATCACTGCATCTAACAAAAACTTCCCTCTGCAATGTATCCTGGCACGTGCATATGGACTTTTCATCCAACTATAAGTGGTTATTTGAACTTCGGGGCATCAAATCAAGAGAATTTGCATTGTGTTTCATTGTGCTCTGATCAGTGTGTCCTGGTTGGGAGTTGGAAGTAACGTGGCAGTGTGGCTGTATGTGTACTTTACCCAACTTGGGTGATGGCCGACTTGGAGCCGACTGACATCGGCTAATAAAATATTTGACTTATTGCCAGCTGTATTGGCTAGCCAGGCTAAGCCGAGTTGGGTATTAGATGGAGTTGGTCAATGTGAGCCCAAGTCACTCGCTTAGTCCATAATGACCAGGCCAAGCCAAGTCAAGCTGAGTCACAGCAACACTACACCTACCTATGGACGACTTGGAGTCAGCTGTTTATGTCCTTGTGTGGACGGCATTGATGTATATCCCATCCGCTCTTAGTCAGAGTGATCATTCAGTTTTCATAGCAGGAACCTTCGATAGCATATCAGCCTCCGGGAAAACGGACCTCCTTATCCATTGAACAATATTCCGAAAACCTCTGTTTCCAGGATACAATGTGCTCAACAAGCTTCTGTACAAGCTTTGCAAGACGTTCGCTGCCCGGTATATGTGTGAAATCATGGAACCCTATGAACTGGAAATGCCAGTGAGTGAGCTCATAGAACCCAATGAGCCAGAAATGCTGCAAATGCTCTTGTCTCTGAAGAAGAAGTTTGAAGACAAGATAAAACTCCTGAAACATTCCACCATAGTGAAGGAGCTTGAGGAGTGCCTCAGTAGTCCTTGGCCTTGTGACGCACCATCTCAGCCACAAAGCATCGAACGCATGGGGTTCAATGCACCAGACTCGACTCATTGTTGTCGAAGTCGACTCATACATTGGAGCCTGGCAAGACCAAAGAGGGGAAGAAATATGAGGTGAGCTGGGCCATCTGGTCACCCCACATCCAGCAGTTTGGGAGTGGCAGATGCTATGGAATTGCCCGATTCTTGATATGCATTGTCCCGTGTACCTTTTTCTCTGCTTGTTCACTTCATGGATTTTATGATCCATTTTTTATTTCACTGTAATGAAGAAATGACATGATGCATTCATTCCATTATGCAAAGTGCTGCGAGCATACACAGGGCAAAAATTGTCATGACCTACAGAATCCTCAGTCGGAACAGAAGAGTGTTCAGGATGGCGAGTTCTCAGCGAAGTGTGACAGACACTACTCGCAGTATACCTCGAGCAGCGAGAATAGGAAGTTACTGTCTGCAGTGGACCACAGGGAATGAGGAGAGGGTGATTGTCACCAAGACAAGTCCACAGCAAAGGCAGGGAGACACTACCCCTGGTATACCGTGGGCAGTGACGATGGGAAACTGTGCCCAATTCAGAAGGCTATGAAAAATGTTAGACAGCTGATTCAGGCAGCTGGAGTTCACTGTCAGAGACTGAGATTATGTAGTTCGACATACATAGACTTACCTGGAGTTCACTGTCAGAGACTGAAGATCAGAGACAGTGAACTCGCAGGATATACAAAGTTCAGTCACAACAATGATACATATCAATAGTGCGCCACAATGTGGCGCAGTAGGAGAAGCGTGACTCATCTAGGCATAACTCACAAGTGTGCAATCACTGCATCTAACACTCCCCCCTGATTGCGCATCTCTCCACGCCTCTAGCTCCCCTTGAATGCTCCCAATCCCATAGCAGCGCAGAACTGCTCAACTTTGACCCGAGGCAATGCTTTGGTGAGTAGGTCTGCAGGCATCTAGCCAGTAGGCACATAAGTGGGTGAAATGGAGCCTTGGTCGACCACATCACATAGCCAGAACCAGGACAGGTCCAGTTGCTTCATGCACCCATGGTGTTCCGGATGTTTCGCTACCTGAATGGCGGACTGGGTGTCCATGAACAGGACAGACGATGCGGTCATGGGGAATCCGAGTTCCTGCAGCATCTTGCACATCCAGACAATCTCCTTGCCTGCCTCGCATGCAGCGAAACAACTCCAGTACCTATCTTGACCACATATGCGCCAGTAGAGCATCCAGTGTCCTTGCAACCGCCATGGTTGGCATCGGAGTAGGTGGTGAAGAGCTGGGACTGAGAGGAATCTGGGGCATAGGTGATGGCATAGTTCATTGTCCCTTTGATGTAGCGCATCAGGTGCTTGATTGCAAGCCAATGGGCGACACCAGGCTCAGAGGTGAATGAAGCGAGCTGACCGACGTGTTAGATGCAGTGATTGCACACTTGTGAGTCACGCCTAGATGAGTCACGCTTCTCCTACTGCGCCACATTGTGGCGCACTATTGATATGTATTGTTGTTGTGACAGCACTTTGTATATCCTGCGAGTTCACTGTCTCTGATCTTCAGTCTCTGACAGTGAACTCCAGGTAAGTCTATGTATGTCGAACTACATAATCTTCAGTCTCTGACAGTGAACTCCAGCTGCCTGAATCAGCTGTCTAACACGACAGTATAAGCGATATCAGGGCGCGTGGTGCATGAGAGATACTGCAGAGAGCCAATGGCGCCTCCATAGTCAACAGTGCGCATGAAGGCACCCTCCTCAGCAGTCTTGGGGCTCTGGTCGTGAGACAGACAAATGCCGGGAGTCATGGGTGTTGAGACGGGCTTGGAATCAGACATTCCATACCGTGGAAGCATCTCGGCGCAGTATTGCGGCTGCGAGATGGTCAGGGAGTGCCGGGAGTGATTGCGACATACATAGACATACCTGGAGTTCACTGTCAGAGACTGAAGATCAGAGACAGTGAACTCGCAGGATATACGAAAAGCGGTTATAACAACGATACATAACAATAGTGCGCCACAAGTGCAGCAGTGGGAGAGGCGTGACTCATCTAGGCGTGACTCACAAGTGTGCAATCACTGCATCTAACAGTTTGGTCCCATATAGCGACGTCTTCAGCAGACAGACTGTCTCTCTTGGGTTTCCCTGCGCAAATCCCTCTGGTTGCTCCATATAGACATCGCAGTCCATGTCGCCATTCAGATAGGCATTGGAGACGTCCACAGACCATAAATCAAGGTCATGAAGCGCAGCTAGTGCAAGGATGATGCGGAGGGTTGGGAGACGCACAGTTGGAGCAAACACTTCGAGATATTCAAATCCAGGGCGCTGGGAGAAACCCTGAGCGACTAAACGGCCCTTATAACGCTCAAATGAGCCATCAGCGCGATATTTGCGTGTAAATACTCATCTGGAACCGATGACAGGTCCATTCTGTGGTCGGGGCACCAGAATCCATGTGCCATTCGTCTTGTGGGCCTCAAATTCAGTCAAAGCAGCCTGTCTCCACTCAGCAGCATCCTCTGACCTCAGACGACGAGCTGAGAGCTGCATGGCTATGATGCATGCTTTGTGCACAGACTACGCCCATTTCACTTCGTCGCTTGACCTGCTTACAGACCTCGAGAAGGACAAGGTGAAGGCCGCATTCCAGACCGAAGAGATCAATCGTCGCCCTCGTGCTGATGTGTCCACTGTTACTGGCACCTCTGCGTTGTCTACCACCACTCCTGGCTGCGTCTGCAACCCCTCGTCGCCTTGCGACTTCTGTGAGAAGCCTGGCCACTGCCGGTGCAAATGCTACTCGCTCCAACGCGCAAAAGACGCCCTGAAGTCGTCCAAGCATTGATTCAGCGCAAACTGTTCACAGGATTGCAGCTCGATGTCAAGACTGCACCTGATCCAATATGCGAGCCATGTATAGCTGGCAAGATGCGTGCAAATCCATTTCGCAGCAGCTCCTGGCGTGCGTCGCGCCCACTGGAGCTTGTCCACTCGGATGTCCATGAGATCCCTCATCGCTCATTCTCTGGATTCCGCTATTGGGTCACATTCATCGACGACTACTCGAGATACCGCTTTGTGCTGCCAATTCGCGCCAAATCGGACGTTTTCAGCGCATTCAAGCAGTTGAAGGCCTTTCAAAGGCTGAGAACCAGACGGAGCGAAAGATCAAAACCTTACGAGACGACAAGGGAGGGGAGTACATGAGTCATGCCATGCTCGACTTCACCAATTCCTGCGGGATCCAGCGCCAGAAATCGACAACCACCTCGTGAATGGTGGAAACTCAGCCCAGCGCAAATTGCTGGCAATCAGGACGATTCTTCGGATGAGGATGATGAAGATGCTGATGCTGCGCACTGTTTTGCAGCCAAGTCGCCGCATCCGAGGACATTTGCAGATGGGATAAGGACAGAGGATGCTGCTGAGTGGAGACAGGCCGCTTTGACTGAATTAGAGGCCCACAAGACAAATGGCACATGGATTCTTCTGCCCCGACCAAAGAATGGACCTGTCATCGGTTCCAGATGGGTAATTGCTCGCAAATATCGCGCTGATGGCTCATTCGAACGATATAAGGGCCGTTTGGTCGCTCAGGGTTTGTCCCAGCGCCCTGGAATCGAATACCTCGAAGTCTTCGCTCCAACTGTATGTCTCCCAACCCTCCGCATCATCCTCGCATTAGCTGCGCTTCATGACCTCCATTTATGGTCTGTCGACGTCTCCAATGCCTACCTCAATGGCGACATGGACCGTGACGTCTACATGGAGCAACCAGAGGGATTCGCACAGGGGAACCCGAGAGAGACAGTCTGTCTGCTGCAGAAGTCGCTGTATGGCAACAAACAAGGGGGAAACCGCTGGAATCGCAAGATGCGCACCGCTCTCGAGTCTATGGGGTTCAAGCAGACATATGCCGATGCTGCAGTCTATATCATGGCGGCGCCATTGGATCGCTGCAGTATCACTCCTGCACTACGCGCCCTGATATTGCTTATACCATCGGTCAGCTCGCTTCATTCACCTCTGAGCCTGGTGTCGCCCATTGGCATGCAATCAAGCACCTGATGCGCTACATCAAAGGGACAATGAACTATGCCATCACCTATGCCCCAGATTCCTCTCAGTCCCAGCTCTTCACCTCCTACTCAGATGCCAACCATGGCGGTTGCAAGGACACTGGACGCTCTACTGGCGCATATGTGGTCAAGATAGGCACTGGAGTCCTTTCCTGGATGTCGAAGCGCCAGTCCATAGTTGCCCTTTCTACGACAGAAGCTGAGTACATGGCTGCATGCGAGGCAGGCAAGGAGATCGTCTGGATGCGCAAGATGCTGCAGGAACTCGGATTCCCCATGACCGCATCATCTGCCTCGGGTCAAAGTTGAGCAGTTCTGCGCTGCTATGGGATTGGGAGCATTCAAGGGGAGCTAGAGGCGTGGAGAGATGCGCAATCAGGGGGGAGTGTTAGATGCAGTGATTGCACACTTGTGAGTCACGCCTAGTTGAGTCATGCCTCTCCCTCCCACTGCGCCCCTTGTGGCGCACTGTTGTTATGTATTGTTGTTATGACCGCTTTTTGTATATCGGATCTGTGAGTTCACTGTCTCTGATCTTCAGTCTCTGACAGTGAACTCCAGGTATGTCTATGTATGTCGAACTACCCAATCCTAGTCTCTGACAGTGAACTCCAGCTGCCTGAATCAGCTGTCTAACACATCATCCTCATCCGAAGAATTGTCCTGATTGCGAGCAATTTGCGCTGGGCTGAGTTTCCACCACTCACGAGGTGGCTGTCGATTCCTGACAGGCATGCGAGCACCAATGCCAACTGGGCGAGGAGCTCTGGGTGGTACTGGTGGTGGTGGAGTAACCGGCGCTGGAAGAGGTGCTTGCTCCTCCGCATCATCGGCTTCAGGCTCCCCTGAGGAGGTGGCAACTCTAGCGCAGGTACTAGTGGTTCAGCATCGTCCAGGTCATCTGGCAAGTCAGGAGGGACATATGGGGTAAGCGCAGGCGCAGATGGAGGCTGGTTGGTTCGCAGCAAGACGGGAGCAATGATAGACAGGCGTTCGTCGAAATTAGCACGTTCAGAGATGAATGTACACTTAGTGGTAGGGTTGTAGAACTTCCAGCCCTTGTAGCCATCTGGATAACCAATGAATACGCACTTCTCACAGTGTGGGTGAAGCGCAGGACACTTGTCCTTCTGTACATGGACGTATGCGGTGCAGCCCCACACTCTGAGATGGGAGACATCGGGTTTGCGTCCATTCCATAGCTCATAAGGTGTTGCATCATCGAGGGCAGCTGTGGGGCAACGATTCCAGACATGGACCAGCGCAGCGAGTGCCTCACCCCAGAACGCCATAGCAAGACCCGATTCCTTCAGCATAGCTGTGATGCGCTCAGAGAGGACACGATTGGCGCGCTCTGCAACACCATTTTGCTGCGGACGCGCACGAACAGTGTGCTGGCGCTGGATACCGCACGAATTGGTGAAGTCGAGCATGGCGTGACTCATGTACTCCCCTCCCTTGTCGTCTCATAAGGTTTTGATCTTTCGCTCCGTCTGGTTCTCAGCAAATGCCTTAAACTGCTTGAATGCACTGGAAACGTCTGATTTGGCGCGAATGGGCAGTACAAAGCAGTATCTCTAGTCGTCGATGAATGTGACCCAATAGCGGAATCCAGAGAATAAGCAGTGAGGGATCTCATGGACATCCGAGTGGACAAGCTCCAGTGGGCGCGAAGCACGCCAGGAGCTGCTGGGCCATGGATTTCCGCGCATCTTGCCAGCTATACACGGCTCACAGATTGGATCAGGTGCAGTCTTGACATCAAGCTGCAATCCTGTGACCAGTTTGCGCTGAATCAATGCCTTGACATCAGATACGTTGTGGTGCGCCAGCCTGCGATGCCAAAGCGACAAGTCGAGCGGCACAGTGGTTGCTGGTTGCGCATACTCAGTGATAGGTTGAGTCACTCCATCCAGAAATGTGGCATTGTGCTCATTGATGGGTGCGACGAACAGTGGAGGTCCACCAGAGCGAGAGAAGGACAGGTGTGTTGCATTGATATGAACAACAAACGAAGAGTGGCGAGTTAGGTACAGGACAGCCAGGAGGTTATTGCGGAGTTGGGGTACAGCAGGACATTGCTAAACTCCACCGCTCTCCCCCTCTTTCCATCTACAGTCGGGTGGAACACCACAGAACCGATCCCTGCTGAGCAAACGACTGTATTGTCGGCGAGTTTGATTGGTACGCGTTTTGGCGGATAGTTGCGCAGCCAATGGCGGTGCGGTGTCATATGAGAAGTGGCGCCCGTGTCTGCATTCCAATCGGTGTCAGCATCGAGTTGGAGTGGTGACAGTGGATCAGAAGGATCACTAGAACGAAGACTTGCATTGCCTGCACGTTCTACCACATCCTGGGGTGGTGTAGCGCTTTCCGCAGGTGCTGTGGGTGCAGAGGCAGCGTTGGCCTGGTTTCCGCATCTGCCATTGCGTTTGGACGACTTCAGGGCGTCTTTTGCGTGTTGGAGCGAGTAGCATTTGCAACGGCAGTGGCCAGGCTTCTCACAGAAGTCGCAAGGTGACGAGGGGTTGCAAACGCAGCCAGGAGCGGTGGTAGACAATGCAGAGGTGCCAGTAACAGTGGACGCATCAGCACGAGGGCGACGATTGATCTCTTCGGTCTGGAATGCGGCCTTCACCTTATCCTTGTCGAGGTCTGTAAGAAGGGCAATGGACGAAGTGAAATTAGTCTGCGCCCAAAGCATGCATCATAGCCATGCAGCTCAGCTCGTCGTCCGAGGTAGTCAAAATGAAGGTTGTTGGACGGAGTTCCTGGATGGTGGCCATAGCCTGCTCAACTCGAGCACTGAGAGCTGGGAGAGACTAATAGGAGCTGGGAGCTTTAGGAGCGACTTTAGGGGCACTGGAGTCCACTGTGAGTAACCAGGAATGATATTGAGCGAAATACAATGAGCTACTGACCTGGAGTCCACTGTGAGTAACCAGACAGACAGAACAGTGGACTCCGAGGCTTAAGTCGAGTGGCTGTAAATACTGGTAAACAAATAGCAGCCACAACAAGCCACAATGGCAAAACAGTGTGTAGAGTGGCCACAAAGGCCTTGAATGATGGGAAAAGCTAGGGTATAGGTAAAGTGACCATGGGGAAACGAATGGTATTGGTTAGGAAGGGCACAGAGTGCGCAATCAACGACAATAACAGAGACTCCTCAGGACGCTTTCTGATGCTGAAGAACTCATCGTCGGCCACAAAGCAAGTGCTGGCCTTCTGCTGAATGAAGAGCTTTTGAAGCACAGTCCAAGCGGCAGCAGGGTCGTCCTGGACAGCTCTGATATGCCCTCGTTGCTCAGGAACGATATTGAGCATCAGTTCACCCCCGGTCCTGTTTGGTGTCCCAAGCATCCTGCTCTTTGTCTCCAGAGCTAGGACGTTTCTCCTTTCCATCCACAAGTCGCCAGAGGCCTTTGGAGCGCAGAGTGGTGTAATTGTCGCCACTGAGAGGTGAAATGCGGTGGTGATGGTGTTTGGCGGCCATGATGGACGAATGGTGAAGTGGATGTGACGGAGTTGGAAACAGTGACAATGAGTCGCGTAGTAGGCGCGTAGTGGTGCGCTGTCTAGTGCGCAGGGCTCATAACCTGTTAGACAGCTGATTCAGGCAGCTGGAGTTCACTGTCAGAGACTGAGATTATGTAGTTCAACATATATAGACTTACCTGCAGTTCACTGTCAGAGACTGAAGATCAGAGACAGTGAACTCGCAGGATATACAAAGTGTGGTCACCAAAATGATACATATCAATAGTGCGCCACAATGTGGCGCAGTAGGAGAAGTGTGACTCATCTGGGCATGACTCACAAGTGTGCAATTACTGCATCTAACAAAAAACCCATAGTCAACCATGGGCATAGAGAATAACCTGTCCGTAGAAAACGACTAGCATAACTCCACATGCTGACAAGATACTCACTGGTGTTCAACATCGGTGAGTGAGCAACAGTGACAACAATCATTGCCGATAAATGAACTTGAAGTGGCATGATGGTAAATGGGAGAGACAGTTGAAAGTGTCTGTGGTAAACTGCAGAGTGTTTGACACTGGCCCAGGGGACTCCAAGAAATGATGGAAACCCTGATGATGAGTGCTTGATCATCAAGTGCTCAATGAGCGGGTATCTCAGTCTAAGGGGATGTGCCATACAAGGGTGCTCCGGTCCAATTAGAGTCCTCACTAAGCCCTTGGGCATAGGCTCATGAAAGCCTTCAGAAATGCAACACAACAACTGATCCACTGGCAGGCTGTACTTAGCCCAGGTCAGCGGGTGTACACATGACCAAAAGCAATGATGTGTGTGTGCTGAGAGGGAGTATCTTACAGTCTGTGGTTTACTGCAGACAGTTTCCCCTCCTTACTGCCCTTGGTAGTACACTACGGGCATGAGTCGTTGCGAGGTGATCCATTTATTGGTGATGATCATTGTTGCCGTTCCTCATTCACCAGTGTTGAACACTAGTGAGTATCTTCTACTCTACCATATTGAGCTGTACAGATTGTTCCCAATGCCTCCACTGTAGGTCTCCATTGTTTCATTTCAGCACTGTCTGAAAAACTGATGTCACAGGATAGCTAAGATCACCGGTATTTACACTGACGAGCTCCCACCCTCATCTCACCAACTTCTTCCTTTACACTGGCAACCCAGACTCCCCCAGCGGTTCTGTCATCCGAATACCTTGTCATCTTTTCCACTGTATGCGAGTCGCAAATTGGTGCGTCTGCCTGCTTACCTAATGTGTTGTGAGCAGCTAGTACACCCAACTATCAGTCAAGTTTCCACTCACTGGCATTCCCCTCACGCCCGAGTGTTGAACATTGGAGAGTATCTCCCAACTGTCTGCAGTTTACCATGGACAGATTCCCCTCCTCATTTCTCATGGTATACCATGGGCTCTGTCTCTCTGGTTCGCTGTCATGCCAATGATCATCATCACCATTTCCCACTTACTGGTGTTGAATTCTGCTCTACCATCTGCTGGAAATGTACTTGTCATTTCCTAGCCCTTGGCCACATTTTCCTGTCCTCACTTCCCATGGTATACTAGGGGTAGTGTCTCCCTACCTTTGCTGTGGACTTGTCTTGGTAACGATCACCCTCTTCTCACTGCCTGCGATCCACTGCAGATAGTAACTTCCTATTCTTGCTGCTCAAGGTATACCATGAGTAGTGTCTTCCAGACTTTGCTGTGAACTCACTATCCTGAACCCTCTATCGATGATGAGCATCATTGAGGTCATTGCTGTTAGAGTAGGTATTTACACTGACGACCTCCAACATTCCTGCTAACTCTAACTACCAACAGCTCATATTTTCCCCGCAATTTATTTGTTGGCTACAATCATCCTCGCTCATTCCTTTTCACCAGTGTTGAGCACTGGGGAATCTCTCCTCACTGTCCGCGGTTTACTGCAGACAGCTTTCTCTCCTTGGTGGAAACCCGTTTGCACCATTTGTACATTTCCTTGTAGTGGATACAACATCACCCTCATTACCAAACTTGGTGTTCAGGTAACTCTGTTTTCTCCAGCATATAAGTTCTCCATCTGATTACTGCACCAGTTGTTTAACTTCGCGGGTGTATATAGCCATGGTTCACTATAGGTTTCTTCACCACTTGGTGTCGAACACTGGGAACTTGTATCTTCGCCTCATTATCCGTGAATTACACCAAGATTCAAGTCTGTGGCAAAGCGAGGTAAGAGTGCAGCCAAAAGGTATTGCATTAGGTAGGTAAGTAGACATGTGACCACAAGTAAACAGTCGGCTAAACAATGCCCATGCCCATTATCTTACTCCCCAATGTTTGACCTCCTCAATGTCTGTGGTTCACTGTCCACGGTTGACTGCTCACAGTATATCACAGGCAGTGTCTCCTCCATTTATTTCTGCTGGTTTCCCTGCCTTCGCGTGGACTTGTCTTGGTGACGATCACCTCCCCACTCCTATGTCTGTCTTCCCAAACAGGTGAGTCGCTCATCTTCAATTTACCGGGCACTGTGCAAGATGACCGTTTTAACTGCTCAGATTGTAACTTGAGGGCTGTCCACTGGTTGACCTCTCAGATTGGGTTGATCAAAACTCTGTTATTCACATTGGTTGTTAGATGCAGTGATTGCACACTTGTGAGTCACGCCTAGATGAGTCATGCCTCTCCCACTGCGCCACTTGTGGCGCACTATTGTTATGTATCGTTGTTATGACCGCTTTTCATATATCCTGCAAGTTCACTGTCTCTGATCTTCAGTCTCTGACAGTGAACTCCAGGTAAGTCTATGTATGTCGAACTACATAATCCTAGTCTCTGACAGTGAACTCCAGCTGCCTAAATCAGCTATCTAACATTGGTTGCTGTGCATTTGGTGATGTGTACATGTGCAGACCTTGCTTGTGCAGAAGTTATCTTTGAACTTGGAGTCTCCCAGTCTTCACTCTTGATGCCAGAGATGTAGGGTCCACTGTACTATCTGGCTTTGTCGCTGCCAGATGCCAGCAATGATCCTATATGAAGCTCATTGAGATATGTGGCTATGTGTGTGACTGGGAGGGAGGAGGATGACTAGGGTAGTGATGTCACCAGATGAACAAGTTGCTTGATTTCTCTATGCTACTATATTCTGTAATTTCAAGGTGCATGGATGTCCCTACATGCAATGACGATGAGTCTGAATCTGATGCAATGCTGGATGTAAGTTCCAAATCATGCAAACGGCACTCCATGTTCTGATTAGCAGTTGCCAAATATTGGTTCGAATTCAACACCTACTAGTAGCTGGCAGCAATCTCATGCCAACCCTATCTTGACCTTTTTGATGGCATCTCGGGTCCTGCAGTGTATGACTTTGATGAATTATAAAAAAAGATTTATTTGTTCCAAGTTCAGTCTGGAAACTGCCGCAAAGGTGGAAATACTGAGAGGGCACTCATATGAAGGAGAATGTGATATGGATTGTGTGAGACAAGGGGGGAAAGAAAAGATGGGGATATAGGATGATACATAGGCTGCTATGTATACATCTCGGTGTCCAAGTTGATGATGCAAGGGAAAGAGGAAGGATTCAGTGACGTAGGCTTACACAGTTATGTGGATATAGTACAAAAACTAAGTCGTATACAGTGGGGACAAATGCTATAGGAATGAATTTCAGTCCAGAACCAAAGTGCCAAACATCTCCTCAATTCTAGCAAGTGCTCTATTCTCTGCTTGGTAGCATCCAAACTCTATGAGTCTTTCCTCCATCAGCAAGTGAATGAAAGGAGCATAGAAAGGGTGTTTGCAGTGCCACTTCACTCTCCACCACCTATCCATCTGCCTATTCCACTCATACTGACATACGATGTCTCCAACGAAATTGTAAGCATCAGTGTTGATATCAGTGGGATCAACCAGAAGGTTGGGAGTGAAAGACTCAATCATGGTCTTTACATGGTGAGACAAAGATCCGGCAGGGATGTCACGGTGATAGTGTGAAACCAGATGGTCATGCTGGAAGATCTTGTAGCCTTTACCATGGACAGCACAGTTGGGAGTGGAGTTGTAAGAGGCAGATGGGAATGGGAAACCAGCTCCTTCATAGATAGATGAGGTGGGCTCATCTCGAAATGTGAAAGTGTTGATGGTAGTCCAGGTACTGGTCTTGATCCGCTGAATACGGATTGGATCCACGATACGAGTGGTATTGTTGAGTAAGGAGGGGTGAAGATCTGGGGTCTTAGGACAATAAACCACAGGTGACAGAAGGCATGTTGACAAGAATTCTTTCTCCTCCTACACCACAGAAGACGACTTTGCTAGTGTCAGGTACATTCGGATCAGCTGAGGGAAGTACATTGGGGTTCAATAGGAGTGGTCATAACCCTCTTTGGATAAGGGAATGTTGATCGCCTGGAAGATGTCTTCGAGGAGAGGAAGAAGTGGGGGAGAGGCACACATCACATAGGTGACTTGTGCCATAGTGAGAGAGGGAACAAGAGAGGATAGGAGTGGAAGTGGTGGATATGGAGTGATGCTTAAAAAGGTTTGTTAATGGGTGGACAGAGAAGGGTACTATGGATGAAGTCTATGCTGCACACATCAATGGAATTCACGACTTGTGAAATGTTCACCTATGGTTATGTGGAGGCTAATCCCTCCACCTGCAAGCGACAGCCCCACCTTTTTTGTTTGATCTGACATGCTGCACCTAGTAACAGACACGTACATTAAGGATACAAAAGATTGTCAAACAATGGTTGGCTATCACCGCGTGAGTGGATGGAAACAGGGCAACAACATGGAGTGAAGCCATGGGTAGAATATGAACAACAGAGAGGAGAAACTGTCCACAGTAAACCATGAACAGAATAAAGGAGAGGGTGACAATACTAGTATACACGAATTCTCTCTCAGGTTTCCTTGCGCAAATTCCTCTGGTTGTTCCATATAGACATCGCAGTCCATGTCGCCATTGAGATAGGCATTGGACACGTCGACAGACCACAAATGAAGGTCATGAAGCGCGGCTAATGCAAGGATGATGCGGAGGGTTGAGAGACGTACAGTGGGAGCGAAGACCTTGAGGTATTCGAATCCAGGGTGCTGGGAGAAGCCCTGAGCGACCAAACGACCCTTATAATGCTCAAAAGAGCCATCAGCACGATATTTGCGAGTAAATACCCATCTCATCAGGGGAACTGTGAAGAGCTGATTTAACCTGATAGTTCAGACAAACACATACAATTATGCT